>CM076580.1:0-286169 GCA_034641835.2 Pinus albicaulis | reverse complement strand
ACCCGCAACCGTATACCATTGGGTGGCTCCACCGAGGGAGAGATCTCCGCATCCGCCAGCAGTGCCGACTTCCATACAGTATCAAGCCATTCACGGATGAGGTATTGTGTGATGTTGCTCCTCTTGATGTAGCTGATGTATTATTGGGCCAACCATACTTATGGAGACGACATGCTGTGTATGAGTCTAGGCCTCATGCTGTTATTATTACTTTGGGAAATAACTTGTACAGGATACCGGAGGTAGTACCGCCTCTTGCCATCTCTTTGACTACTGCAAAACAACGCAGTAAGATTGTTTCCCAGACCAGGAAATTCATTTTCCTTACGACTCACTCACAGGGAAAGAAGAATATTGTGGCCACAACCTCGAAACAGGGCTCCCTTTCACGGCTGCAGCAGATGGACAAAGTCATGGAGGAATACGATGACAATTCCTCCTCACTCATAGAGGTTCCTCTACACTGTCAGGACAAGCACTCCATTGATCTGACTCCCAATGCCTACACACGGTGTTGCCATACATCCTACAAATACACATAAAGAATCCAAACATGTACTATCTGAGGCTGATAAAGAAACCAAATTTACTAAACGCATCCAGCATGTCCACCCGTAGGTCCATGACATCTTCAGCACATCTAATACTCGGTTCAACAGAATTTGCCTCATCTCATGGAGGATCTCAACGCAATGGGGACCATTGATTCCTAAGGAGGGAGGAATAATCCAGGTGGATATCGGTGGCCACCCACCTATTCCATTTGGACCAGCACCATCAATTCTTGCGATTTTCACATTATTTCAACTTACTATTTTTAACGAGGTTTTCGGGTCCTCCACTCTCGAGAGGCATTTTGGGGGCTTAATGATCCCGAGGTGGATATTGGTGGCCACCCACCCTAAACCCATTTGAACCCCCATCTTGAGTTCTTTCCAATTTTGAAGTTGCAATAAAAACTTACTATATTTTTAGCGAGTTTTCGGGTCCACGAACTTCGGAGTTTAAATTTCAACGACATTTTTTTGGGAAAATGGAGAGCAACATCGTTCAAAAATTGAATTCCTTGGATAGATCTTTCCTAACGAGCTATTGAACGCGTCGAAACGGAGATCGGGTGCCAAAGTTATGCCGGGAAGTTGGACCACCAATTTACCCAAACGGCGCCCATAGTTTTGGAGCTTCATCTTCTAGCGTTAGGTTTTGGATGTTTAGAGTTTTCCATTGTTTCTCAACAATAAATAAGCCCTCGAGCCTCATTGTAACACGGTTCAGAGGTCTATAGCCATCACATCTCTTCTCAGAGATTCGCTACCAGCACCCTAGCTATTTTATTTCCATTATGCCTGTAAGCATATTTCTGTTATTTGATATTAATGAAATGAAGCATTATTTCCGCTGCATCTCTATGTTCATGGTTATTTCTGTATTCTGTTGTGTTCCTGCATAAAATCCGGATCACACAAATATACTTAGACTTAATTTAAAATACATATGCAGGGAGAGCCAAACAATAAACAAAATAATTGCATAAAATACAACCAGAAATTTACAAATGCAAATCATTCCTTGGCTGAATATTACAATGGTTGGCCTCTCGGCTTTCGCCCTTCACATGAACTCTCACAATAATTCTCTCTATCTCTCACTGTCTTCCTCACTCTCACAAGCTTCATATTTATACATAATTATGAATTAACTCCAATCCATGATTTGTTACACACAAATCTCAACCAAAATCTAAAATAGATTAATCCCTTATTTGACTCAACTGAGTTCCATTGAAGGAATTCCTGATCCCTAAATTATCTACCTAACTCAACTCCCTCATATTCTCAATTAATTAAGAGAATATTTACAATAATCCTCACACTTAGATATTTCTCTCTTAATTTATTAAAAATGAGCATAATAAGTTATAAAATAATTAAAAAGACATCACCCCCTATTTACACAATATTTTAATGAAAATCAAGCAGGATTCTCCTGCATCACATTAGAGGTCCACACTGATGCATCGGATTTTGTGATTGGAGGGGTTCTATTGTAGGATGTGCATTGAGTGGCATATGAGAGTCAAAATTTGCAGGATAGAGAGCGATGGCATCTGGTCCATGAGAAGGAAATGACTGCCATCATTCATTGTCTACATGTATGGAGACACTATTTTATTGGGAAACCCTTCATTTTCAAGAATGACAACGTTGCAGCGAGTTATTTTGCATCACAACCAAAGCTGTCAGTGAAGCAAGCTCATTGGCAAGACTTCTTGGTGGAGTTTGACATGACGCTTGAGTATAGGTCGGGAAAACTCAATGTTGTTGCAGATGACCTTATCAGAAAGGGACAGTTAGTAGCACTTGAGGGGGAGGAAGGCTGATCTGATAGGATGAGGAGTAGAGTCAACATGACTGAGGAGGTGCAGAATAGACTTCGAGCTAGTGTCGAGACAGATACACTGGAAAAGAGCATTATGAAGCAGGTGAAGGAAGGGAAGACGCGTAAGTTTTTATTACGGGATGGACTCTTATTCTATGGGAACTGACTTTACATTCACAAGGCATCTAGACTCAGGAGGCACCTTTTGAAGGAGTGCCACAACTCACCATGGGCTGGCCACCTAGGGCAGTGTTGTTCTTTGGCACTGTTGGAGAGGGGGTACTTTTGGGAGAATATGAGATAGGATGTAGAGGAGTATGTGCATATGTGCATCATTTGTCAACAGGACAAATCGTATAACCAGAGACAGGGAGGTTTGTTGCATCCTTTTCTGATTCCAGAGTGACCATGGATGAGTGTCTCAATGGACTACATCACTCAGTTACCGCAGGTGTAGGGAAATAATGGGATTATGGTTTTTGTCGATCAATTTTCCAAGTATGACATCTTTGTTCCAACAAAGATACCATGTGGAACCAAGAATATTGCCGACTTATTATTAAAACATATTGTGAAGTATTGGGGATTACCTTTGAATATTGTATCTGAGAGGGATCCATGCTTCACAGGGAAGTTTTGGAACACATTGTTCAAGCTAGTTGGGACAGAATTGTTGCATAGTTTGAGTTAACATCTATAGAAATATGGGCAGACTTAACGGATCAACACATTGATGGAGGACTACTTGAGACACTATGTGATGGCTGATCAGAAGAATTGACCTGAACTCTTAGATGTGGCTCAGTTTAGCTACAACTTGCAGAAGATTCCCACAACAGGTTATAGTCCATTTGAGTTGGTCAATGGATAGATGCAAGTTGCTCCACACATAGTTCTACCAGGAGGATTCATGAGGAGCCCACATGCCAAGAGGTTCTTGATAACATGGGAGGAGGCATTAGAGTTAGAACAGATTCACTTGGATGATGTTGCAAGGAGAAAGAAGAAATGGGCAGATAAGGATAGGAGGGATGCACACTTCGATGTTGGAGACATGGTTTTTATGAGGATCATTGGAGATCAGTTTTAACCACCTAAGGGGACTGCGACATGTTTGATGAGTAAATAAGTGGGTTGGAGAAGTTGCATATGAACTGGAACTTCCGAACCACATGGGTTTGAAACATCCTGTGTTCCATATGAGTCAGCCGAAGAAATGTAGACATGATGGAGATCATCCTTAGAGGAAGACACCACTGAAGGGGCCAGATATGATAGTGGACAGACCGAACTTGATTTAGGAGAATATCATTGATATTTGTATGGCAGGTTTCAGGAGCGTATCTTGAAGGGAGTTTCTTGTTCGATGGAGAGACGCACCAAGGCCAGAGGAAGGTTCAATAAGTTTCTTATTTCAAGAGTTCTCATCATTAATAATGCTGAAGGACATTTCTTCTTCAAAACTCTGTTTTGAAGAAGAAATCTTTAAGTTTGTTTAAAACACGATTGATAAGGTGTTCCAAAATTTTACAATTCTTTAGGCAGCCCTCACCATCTTGTCAGTTTTCAGTAGCTCCTACAAAAAAATCAACAAAAGA
This sequence comes from Pinus albicaulis, assembly GCA_034641835.2. Taxonomy (NCBI): domain Eukaryota; kingdom Viridiplantae; phylum Streptophyta; class Pinopsida; order Pinales; family Pinaceae; genus Pinus; species Pinus albicaulis. The sequence goes on along the minus strand of CM076580.1, from coordinate 282,192 downwards.
GCTATCAATCAAGCTCAGAAAATAAAAAAGGGAATTTTAAAGGCAGAATTTGTATTAATGTGAATAAGTGCCGAGCCAAGACAAGTCACCATCCCTGCAAAGAAAACTCTTTAGAAACAAGGAGAACTTGCTCAACTGGAGCCCCTAATTCACATGCTGTTGCAGAGTATGTTTTCTTAGGCCTACTTTATAAGCTTAATTCTGATTATGTATACCTCACAGTTGGTTTCTTGCATGCTATACAAGTGTGCATGCAAGTATTGACCACTAAAGGCTCAAATATACTCCTACCACGACCAGGATTTCCAGTTTATGAAACTGCCTGTGGTTACAGTGGCATTGAAATATGGTTTTATGACTTGATTTTAGAGAATAACTGGGAGGTTGACTTGGATCAAGTAGAGGCATTGGCCGATGACAAAACTGTGGCAATAGTTATCATCAATCCAAGCCATCCTTGCGCTGCTGTCTTCTCCTATGAACACCTGTTACAGATCGCAAAAACTGCAGGTCACTTAGGAATCCCTAGTGTTTCGGATGAAGTATATGCGCACATGGTCTTTGGAGGGATTAAATTTGAGCCTATGGAAAAATTCGTTTCCATCACACCAGTAATTACTCTTGGAGGAATTTCAAAGCGATGGCTAATTCGTGGTTGTCGGTTTGGATGGCTTGTTGCTTGTGATCTTCACGGCATTCTTAAACGAGGCAAGATCCAAGAAGGAGCCGAGCAAACTGGAGCTGGAAGAGGGCGCGCTACCCATAAGAGGGCGCGCTACCCATATAAGGTGCGCTACCCACTTAACCGCCCCAGTCCTTTGCAAATAACACGGGCGCTACCCATATAAGGCGCGCTACCCATTGGGTAGGTGCGCTACCCATACAGAGACAGAGCTTAAATTTTTTTTGTCTTGCGCCCAGTTTCGTATCAAATCGGCTCCATCGACTTGAAAGTATGTTTTTAATGGTTGCTCAGTGATTTTTTTAACAGGATTGTGATGTTTTTAAAGGGGGAAATTAGTGCGTTTGATGTGGATGTTCGCTGCTTTAGAGAAGATGGAAGGTAATTTGTGGTTGAAAGATACAATTGGTGTTGTACAAAAGAATGCTTGGGCAATAAATCCCTTCAGTCACTCACCTACAATGGCATATTTGCTTCGTCAAATGGGTTTCAATAATATGCTTATTCAGAGAACTCATGATGAAGTAAAAAAGGAATTATCAATGCATGAAAATTTGAAGTTCATGTGGCGGCAAAGTTGGGACAGTGATGAAAGTACTGATATCTTTTGCCATATGATGCCCTTCTATTCATATGATGTGCTACATACATGTGGACCAGAGCCTGTTATATGCTGTTAATTCGACTTTGGTAAGATGCTTGGTTTTGGCTATGGAGTTTGCCCATGGAGTTACAATGCATTTGAGACTTTCTCTGTGAATGTGCAGTACTTATTGAAGATAGGTTTGATAAAGGAGAATACAAGGTTGACCGATTGACTGAGTATGAGCATGAGCAAATCCGATCTAAGTATGACGTGCAGCCTTTGCATGAAGAATAGAAAGACAGAAACCTAGATAGAAATCTTCGACGAGGCATATGAAATATGTTCCCACAGAATGTATCCTTTACTCATACCATCACTATGTATGGTAGCAAAGAGATTATGTTATGGAAATACTGCTGGGCAAACCTATCATGTATCGACCCTTTGGTTACCAGGATGTTAATTATCGACTTCCAGGTTGTTTTCAAATGGTAAAGGTAAAAGTAAAAACCCAAATTAAACGCAGAATACCAACCACAGCAGAAGAATAGGATTCAATTTCCTATTTATGACTTCAGATTTCCTAATTCGAATGGCCAACGCATTTCCAGAAATTTGGGGGGCAGTTGTAATTTCCAGGATGTGCAAAGTGGCATTCAAGTATTCGATTACCTATGTTGGTCTTCAGTTATGAGATCTACGCTATAGGTGTGCTTCTTTGTTGGTCATCAATAGTTTTAGGGGGAGCGTTGTTTTGTTTTCAGAACAAATGATTGGCTCTGCAGTTTTGTTTGTTAAATGATAATTAAACCATTCCTTATTTGGGTTGATTAGTTATCCCACTTCTAGGCTTATATATTGTATTAAAAATCACTTGTAAGGGGGGAGAGTTCTGGAAAAGCTGGTGGAGGAGAAATTCAGAGTTTCATTGTACAGTTGTTTGACAGAGAATAATTGAATGGTACAGCTCTGTTTCATCAGATTCTTGTGGCGTAAATTTTAGCATATGTTTCTTCTACTGTTTCATATGTAATCTTGTAATGTTTTCATTTCATTCATAATCAGTTCACTGGATGCTTTTGCAGTGAGATAGGTAGAATCCAATTTATTTGCTCTTCCTTGAAAGAGCGTTCAGGATTTGTGTATTTTCTTCTGTCTGAAAGGGATTCATTGTTAAATGCCCTTTTTAGCTTTCTTAGGCAGTCTTTACATTCCATTTAATTTCAAATTAATTGTTAAACTTCACTCCTACCTCGCCTTATGGAATAATCTGTGCCTTTGATTAAATCTTTGCTCACACTGTTCTTGATCCCATGCAGCCCAGAAAACCCAATCATTTATCAAAAACCCCTTTCTTATCTGTTTACTAGCCTAAAATCAACATTCACTATAGCTCATCTCAGCCCCTTTGAAGACTTTTGCCGAGATAGACCCGGAGAGAGCCCTCTCCTGTCCTCGTAGGGCTAGCTACGAGGCTGAGCTTGGTTTGATGTTGCCTCGAACCTCGCCTTCTTCAGCCTGAGGCAGATTTGAGCGCTAACAGAAGCTATAGGGGGAAGGAGAAGATAAAGGAGAAAAAGGATAAGAACAACAACTAAATCACCAGGTAGGGGAAATCCAACAAATAAAAATAAAGAGAGAGAGCGAAGAGGAAAAGATGAGAGGGAGGTAAAGAGAAGTGGCAAAGGAGGAGATGAAAGAGAGAAAAGAGGAAGAAAAAAGGAGAACCAAGAACAATGTAAGAGACAATCCGAGGGGAGCATAAGATGATATGGGGAAGAAGATGACTCCTCTTACAAGGAAGAGGAAAGGAAGAAAATAAAATAAGAAAAAGGAAAGGAAAAATAATAAAAGGGGAAAATGTTCAACAAGGCTAATTTAAGAGTGGAGTAGTGTGAGAATAGAGAGCTAGTTGCTACCGACTTCTGGACCTCCATCTCTATGAGATTATGAATATGCTTCATTATTTCCAGTGTCTCTCTATACCTTATTTTGTGTTGATCGCCTTATTCAACAAGGTTATTTTTGTTTCCAAGGACAAAATCGTGTCTACTTTTGGAAGAGTGTTCTGTAAGGGAAAAGTATCTAGGTCATCCATTATTTATTTTAGCCCCATGTTCCTTCAATTTGAGTTTAAATGATATACCAATCTCTTTAATGTCCGACTTTTCGTAGGAAAATTACACCTTATAAACACCTTTGAGTTGTAGATGGTTGATCCTATCTTTGACATATCTAATCTTTTGTCTGATGGTGATAAATGGTTTGAAGAAGGAAACAATGCATTTTATTCTTAAAAATTTGGAAATTATATCAGTAACACCCAAAATATAAAGAATATACTCCTTTCCATTTATTGTTTGAGAGTTGTGAGAAGGTGGGGGGGTTCTCTTTTGAGCTTTCTTGGTGATCCTTTTAATGTCCTTAGTCTTGTATCCAATCTGTTGGAAAATTATAGCCAGGTGGTCTAGCTCCTTTTTCAAATTTGTGTTAGATATTATTAGGTCTCTAGTGATAAGGGTGTTCAAGATCCCCATATTTTGAGCAGGATGGTGATGTGCGTTGACATGAAGATAATTGTTGGTGTTCATCTTTATTTTGTATACTTGGTGTCCCAAAATTCCATCACCATTCCTGGTAAGTATAACATCAAGGAAAGGAATTCTTCTATTGCTTTCATTTTCGATAGTGAACTTTATGTCATTAGATATGCCATTGAGGTGACTCAGGAATTTTTTAAGTTCATTACTACCATATGTCCATTTCACATTGGTGTTGTTAACATATATTTTCCACTTGATTGGTTTTAAGGGATATGAGTTCAGAGCCTTCTTCTTGAACCTTTCCATGAAGAGGTTGGCTATAATGGGTGAAAGTGGTGATTCCATGGCCACACCATTTTTTTTTCAAAATATTCACCTTCAAAGCTAAAGAATGTGGACCTTAGAAACACTTCAACAAACTTATATGTATCTGAACAATGTTTCTAGCATGAGAGATAACAATCTATATAGCACTAAGGACAACATCAATTCTAAAGTAGGTGACATCACGATTTACAAGACAGAAATCAATGACAAAAACATATTATTGATTAGAGATATGATAAATGTATCAAGCATTAGAGACAACAACAGTTATAACATAGGTGATAAAATCATTTCCAAGCTGGAAAAAAATGACTACAACACGTTACTGATTAGAGTGATGATCAATTATCAAACATTGAAGATAAAATTTTCTTGAACTCCATTGACAATATAGATCTCATTAACAATGTAGTTCAGAGTGTTGGAAATAACAATGGTGACAATTGCACACCATTTGACAACAATAATTACAACAACAACAGTAATGGTATGAACACCATAATTTCAAATGATAGTAATGCAATTACTCACGTGGAGTTAGAGGATAGTAATAACAACACCATTCAGTCAAAGGGAGATAGAAGTACCATTTTTAACTTATTGGACAACATTGTTTCAAGAATTGATATTAATGAAACCCACATAGTAATGAATGAAGTGAGGAGCAAAGATTTTCTTAAGGTAAAAGATAACAATGTAGACAACTATCAATATAAGGAAATGAAAAAAAATTCTCCTTACATCGCAGACAACCACATTTCAATAAATATTAACAATGATAGTAGTGAACAAATAAATAGTGAAAAGGGAAACTATAACTATGATGGAGTGTATGGAAGGGGTCTTATAAGTAAAAGGGTGGTGAATTATTATCACATGAACTCATCCTAGAGGAAACACATGTATTAAACAAAGGTCTCACCTTTGCTATAGCCCCCAAAAACATCCCTCAAGAAAACACATTTTTTGTCTAGAGAAAGGGATAAGGAACTTAGATGATGATCAACAAGAATAGGTTAGTAAATACTATGCACACATCTTGAGAAGGGATAAACCTCCTAAAGTAAATCTGAGTAATAAACATCTTCAAGTTATAAAGAATATTAGGAATAATGATAGCATAATTGTTTTAAAGGATAAAAAAACCAGGACTACTATGGTAAGGGACAAAGAAGAATACATCTCCAAGATGAAGGATAATATCTACAATAGTGGAAGTTATGACATGTTGAATGAGAACCCTATTTTAAAAGTGATTGGGATAGTTAGAAAGGTCATGAAATAATATAGCCTTAATGAATCCATTAAGAAGAGACTTCTCCCCAGTTGTGATATTACCCCTAAAATATATGGTGTTCCTAATATCCATAAATGAGTACCGTTGAGACCTATCATGAATACTATTGGATTTCCTACATATGGGTTGGCTAAACATGTTACAACCATCCTAGCACCCCCATAAGGAAACACAAACTCATTCATCAAAAACTGTAACCACTTTTTCAATATAATCAAGGATGAAAGGACAAATCTATATGAAATGATAGTCGGCCTCAATGTAGTCTCTCTCTTTACGAAAATCCTTCTTAATGAAGCTATCAAAGGTGTCAAAGAGGTTATAGACCCTGAGATAGTTAAGCTTGTTGAATTATGTCTAAGGTCTACATTATTTATCCTTTAATGTGAATATTTTGAACAAGCAACGATTGTGGCCATGCAATCACCACTTTCACCCATTTTAGCCAACCTCTTCATAGAAAGGTTCAATAATAATGATTTGAACTCATATCCATTAAAACAAAATAGGTGGAAAATATATTTTTTCCACACTAATTTAAAATGGCCACATGGAAGTAATGAAATTAACAAGTTCCCAAGTCACTTCAACTATCGTTGGTTATAAGGTGTAAATGATCTAGATCTTGGTGGGGGGGGCAAGATCTAAAAAATTTAAATGGATCTGACAAGATCTGAAAAATTACAATGGCGGAAAAAAAAGAGAGAAGAACAAACAATAAATAAAAGAACAAAGAAATTTTTTATTAAAATGGAGAATAACTGTAGAAGCTACATTGTGGTGGACAATCTGTCCTTTTACAAAGTGAGGCTTGTTATTTATAGCCTTTTTTTGAGTTACAATACCATGGGTAGATACCACTTACAATACCATGGGTAAATTCCATGTGTGAATGAATACCATGGGTGAATGAATATCATGGATAAATGTCACTTACAATACCATGGGCGGATAAATACCATGGGTGGATGAATACCACAGGTGTAAGCCACTTTTCATTTGGATCAATCCTCCCTCATTAAGAAGAAATGGTCTCCATTGCATGAAGTTCCCTCCTGAGAAGACATTGTTGAATATGAAGATCCACTGAAGAGAAGGGTTTTGTGTGGTTAACCCATAACCGTGACGAACGAATATGTGAGGATAGAGATACCTTGTAATGCTTGTGACCAACTGTGATACTAACAGTGTGCAGCCTAGCAAATGGAATTCAATGAAGTGTGGGTTTGTGGATGACCCAGAACCATGAAAAACGAAGATACGAGGATAGAGATACCTTGTAAAGTTTGTGACCAACTGTGATACTAATAGTGTGCGGCCTAGAAAATGGACTTCGATGAGAAGGATTTTGTGCGGTTGACCCATAACTATGATGTTGATTGTTTATGAAGTAGCAGGTGCCTACATAGCTTGGGGTGGCAGGCATGTCTCCAAATAACCCAAGCCGAATGCTTCTATGCTGAAACTGATGAATGTGAAGCAGGTGCCTACTAAAGTGGGGTGGAGGGCACGTCTCCAAAGGGAACCCACTCCGAATGTTACTCCATATTTAAAATGGGCATAACTCGGTCAATATAACTCAGAATATTTATTATAACATATTTTTGGAAATAGAATGATCATTCTACATCTTCTCATGTGTTTGAAATCTCTATCTAGAGAGTCTAGACTCTCAAATTCGCGGTGGAACTATCCCGCCGTTATAAAATTTATGAAAACATAATTGATTTTAAATCAGCAATAATTCCCTCGTTCGAACTCTGATTCGACCAATTTTTTTTTTTTAAATCGGGTGATGTTTCAAGGGGATCTCAGATCTATAACCATTTATCTCAAATTTCTCGCTTAAAACTACAACAAATGACAGGAAAGCTGTCGTCCATGAATTGTCGTCAGAAAAATTTCTGCAACATTGTTGATATTGAATCAGTGATATCTCCCTCATCCAAACTCCAATTCGGCCGGTTTTTTTTTTTGAATTTGCATATTTTTTCACAAGGAATCCAGATATAGTGTTTTTTTTGTAATTTTTTCACCAAAATTTTCAAATCTGATCTGCAAACTCGCCGCCAAAAAAAAAATCATGGATTTTGTTGAAGATTGTTGCAAAACATTGAAACTGAAATATACTTCAAACCCTCATTCCCATGGAGGCGTAACTTGAATATGATACCAATGATCCGGATCTTTGGGGTAGGCACCCAAGATATAAAAACTTGAAATGGATCTGATAAGATCTGCAAAATTACAATGCCAGAAAAAAAAGAGAGAAGAACACACAGTAAATAAAAGCACAAAGAAATTTTTTATTAAAATGGAGAATAACTGTAGAAGCTACATTGTGGTGGAAAACATGTCCTTTTATGAAGTGAGGCTTGTTATTTATAGCATTTTTTTGAGTTACAATACCATGGGTAGATACCATAGGTGGATACCATGGGTAGATACCACTTAAAATACCATGGGTAAATTCCATGTGTGGATGAATACCATGGGTGAATGAATATCATGGATAAATGTCACTTACAATACCATGGGAGGATAAATACCATGGGTGGATGAATACCATAGGTGTAGGCCACTTTTCATTTGGATCAGTAAACTATAATGGCATTACAAATATATTAGCAAGATTCACCACAAATGTGTGGCTCAATGACAATTTTAAAGAGCAAACAATAGCCATTTACTAAACTCAAGGAAATCAAACCATATCTCTTTCTTTATGTTCATAAAATATTTCCTCTCTAAAAATATCTAACATACTGACACTAACATGGTTATAACATTTCTATCTAATATTTTCTTAATATTTGAGAACATTCATTGGCCTCTCAACCATACATACATAGTTCATGGAATCCACATTATGAAAATAGATACTTAGGAAAAACACAAAATTAATACTCAAACATAAATATCACAAAAAACGACTAATCTTTTATAGGCTAGGTCGAGCTAATCATAAATATAATGCATAGTTTCTCTTTGTTTCACACAAAACTATGCTAATAATTTGTTTCATATTAAAAACTATTAGGAATAGTGATAAATTTTATGTTTTGATTAATTTTATTTATGAACATGTATGAAAGGGAGTTTTCAATATCACAAAACCCAAAATTGGGTGTACAACAGTGATAATTGTGATTTTCTATTCACTCAATTTTTTTGCATCAATAATTTCTTATTATGTCCATTCTCCTTTCTCCAATTTTATGGATATTTATCTATCACACTCTTTCATTTTCCTCTTCTTATTTCTATAGAAATTAGCATTAGTGTGACGATACTTTAAGTTTCAAATATTTGAGAATCCTCCTTACATTTTTTTTTCTTCCTTAATGAAATCCCAAGAGCAATGAGATATATCCTTGATAACATTAATGCTTGGAGCAACATTTTTATGTTTTGGTGGAATTCTTATGTAACATATGGAGAAGGTAACATAATTCATGTTATAATGAGATTTATTCAATATGAATAATGCTTTAAACCAACAATTTTGTACTTTTTGTATCGTTTGAGAAATAAAGTTAACAATCAACGTCCTCACCAAGAATAACATACTTGGTGGTCTTAAAAAGTAATTTCCTTTCTCTTTGTATTTGTATTTACCTTAGGAGTATAGATTTTTTAGCCTGCATAATAAGAAATGGATGGAATCATAATATATATTCATGTTCCTAGATCCCTATAAGGCACAAAGGATCTCTTCATGGCTCTTATAATATTTTGATGGAATTATCACCCTTTAATAAAGGCCTGAAGGCCTATGAATTTTTTTTTTTCTAATGAAATTTTCAATAAACATGACTCCTATGGTTAATATATGCTTGAGATATTAATATAATATGGAGTGCTCAATCATCATATGAATAGAGAAACAAATACTCTCTAATATGCATGCCACAAAAAAGGTTTGATTATGACCTTGTGTCTAAAGATTTCCATTGTCATTTTTAATACTTTGAATTTCCTTTAAATAAAATGTGTACTTAATTTTCTCTAGTCAATTGAAGTACAAGTAATTTTGCATTTTTTCATCATAAAAGGGTTGAATGAAAATATACCCTTCAACTTGAAATAAAGAGTATCCCTTCAAATTTGATCACTAATAAAAATTTTGAGCCTAAAAGAAATTTGATAAGTGAGAGAGGATTGATTCAAGCAAAATAATTCAAACCAAATTATTGATATAGTTAGAGATTTAGCATAAAACCAAAAGTCACAAACACTTTTAAACATGCTATTTCAACATCAAATATTAGACCACAAGGAATAATTATTATATATAAAGAACTAAATGATAATTTAAGCTCACTTTCTAGGGTTGTGATTTTTTCTTCTTACACTACAAGGAAATGACCCTCTAGTGGATGTTTTTGAGGAACCCCTTATAAAAATAGCCCAAATATCTGTTTGTAGTGGAGGTTTCTAGAGGAGTTTGGCGAGTGGAGGTTTTTGCACATGTTTTTTATCCGATGCATTTAAAATAATAAACTGCAGAAGTGCGTGTAACTCGCAAAGCACCGATGCGCATTACAAATTCGCACACCAAGACACCGTGCTCTCCATACAAACCCGCCCGATGCGTCTCATTACTATAGTGCACCGGTGTGCTACTCAGAAATAGGCCCAGTGCATCTTAAAAACCCGCGCTCAAACATAACCATGCCCGGTGCACTTCGAATAAACCACCCAGTGTGACTCAAAAACCCACACACCGGAACAGGGTTAAATAAAAAAAAAATTATGGCCAAAAAATCTTCATTTTCACTTCTTCAGTGCTCCAGAGCTCTCAAGCACTGGTGCAAATTTACCTTGTGTGAGGCACCCTACCATCGATGCTCCCATTGAATGCACTACTCTCATCCATTGCCCAACTTCTTGAGTTTGAATTTTGGAAAACGGTGGACAAATTTAATTTTTCAAATTCTTCAGCAAATATGCCTCCTCGATGCCCAAATGTACAAGTATTTTACTTGTTTCTCCATAATTAAAATTTTTAGTGGATTATATTTCCTAAAAAACTTAAAATTGACCTTTCTTTTTAATTTCTTGCGCGGTGCGCTTGAGCCGTTCGGCTCGCATTGGTTCGCGGTGCTACCTGTAAATTTACAGGCCGCACCACGATTGGTGCTAATGGAAACCATAACGGTTCCTATGCAGTACCTAAAATACGCACCGTGTTTATTTAAAAACTTATATGGTAGTACGGTTGTTTAACCAACCGAACTGTTGACTATGTCCCAGAGTCGGGACGACAACGCATTGACCAAACTATGCTCCCCGGGGCGAATAGTTCAGTTAGCGCACCGCCCTGCTAAAAATGGTACATATTCAACAATGCGGTAATTTAAACGACCACACCATTGACCATGTACTAATGTCAAGAGGGCAGTGCGTTGAATAAACTATCAGTCCTGGGGTGCATAGTTTGGTCAGTGCACCACCCTCCTGATACTAGAACATAGTCAACGGTGTGGTCGGTTAAATGACCACACCGTTGACCATGTACTAATGCCAGGAGGGCAGTGCATTGACAAAACTATTCGTCCTAGGGTGAATATTTTGGACAGTGCACTGCCCTCCCGACACTAGTGTATAGTCAACGATGTGGTTCGTTAACGACTGCACCGTTGACCATGAATTAATGTTGGGTGGTGCATTGACCTAACTATCATCCCAAATATGGATAGTTTCGTCAATGCACTGCAGGAGAAATTACATTTCATGTTTTGCGGTGCGCTGCAGTTTTCTAGGTGCACCACGGATGGTGCGCGATAAAAACAGACACACCGGCATCGGTGCATGCCTATTTTTTTGGTGCACTAACTATTTTTTTTTCAATTTTTTTTTCAATATATATATATATATATATATATGTATGTATGTATGTATATTTGTAAATACATGTCTCATTTAATAATTTTTTTTATTTAATATGTGAATCATTTAGGGACGTCAAAGGAGAGAAGAAAGGGAACATCAAGAACATATATCAGACTAGTATAACGTGGTTCCCCTGTGGGAGGCACGAGAGAGGGAGAGACTTATGTACCCTTGCCCTATTACGACAGCCACCCAGTTGCTCCTAAGGGAGGTAGGCCTCGTCAAGTTCTATGAGGAGGCTACATCCCTGAAATTCCATAATGGGTTATTGGCACAACTCATCTTCAGGTGGTATGCCCACCGATAGGCTTTTCGGGTTAGTCCTAACCGGTGGTACGTGCCCACTCAGGAGGACATATATTTTATTACTGGCCTATCTAGGAGAGGGCAGGATTTTCCCTCGTTCTCGGAGGTCCCCGACAACTATGCAACAAAGAGTCAGTTGGTGTAATTCCATATATATATTAGCATCGATATACTTCCTCTTGTAGATTTTCAGGTCTACGATGGTCAGTTACGTAGTGCTTCTTTTGGTGGACAAGAGGTGAGGTTCCTGTCACTACTGCTGACGACCATTGCACACCATACCAGTGACAAGAAATGCATTAGTTTCGCAATTTTATTTTATGTTGATTATTTATTACAGGCGCCACGACTTGTGAGGTGGTTTGCGATTTTTTTGTGGCATTTTTGTATAGCATCAAATAGATGTCATTCTCTAGCACATGGGAGGGTGAACTTCCCTTTTGCTTTAGAGTTATTTTATAATATTAAGATGCTCCCAATATGGGAGGTTATAAAATATAGATTTACTTTTCATCCCAATGGGAAATTTCTCAACATAGGTGTCGAAGACTTTAGGATCATCGAACATAGGCTCCCCATTTGAATCGAACATTTCTATGAACTCCTTCAGCTAGTTTCGTTATTGGAGGCCTTTGGGTTCTCTCTCGTTTACCATTGAAAGTGAATGTTTCTCTTCTGTAAGGGTTTTCTTTTGGGAGGAATACCCTGGAGCAGTCATACACTGGTTTTCGTAGGTCATTGGACCATCTAGCTTTCAAAGAAGGTCCACAACATTTACATCCAAAATACCCTTTTGTTACAAGACCTGCAAAATTATTGTATAATATATATATGCATGGCACGTTAAAGAATATCACGAATATTAGAAAAATTACAATGAATTAAATAACTAATATGCGAAAGAATATTGTTACATATATAAACAAATCAATAAACATGTAATTTACCAGAGAAATTTCCTAAGCCTGGATAATCATGTGTCGTGTAAGCATATATGCCATACAACGTAAAACTCCTCTCTACTGTGATGGGTCTTGATACATCGTATACATTTATCCCATCCCATAATTCCTTCAATTCTTCTTCTAGTGGTTGTAAGTAGACATCCATCTTCTTCACTTTTCTTCTACCAGGGACTATGAGAGCTAACATAAGATGTTCATTCTTCACGGACAACCATAGGGGGATGTTGTTATTGATCACTACTACAGGCCAAACAGAATAGTTGGTGTTCTGGAGAGAATATGGGTTGATGCCATCCATGGCTATGATGAGTCATAGACTTCGTATTTCATCCTGATTTTTTTGGGCCATGTATCTTCTATATGATTCATGGATATTGAATTTATTGGGATTCACATAACTCCCAACTCACTTATGTGTGAGGCATGCCATCCCTGCAGCATAGCTAATTCTTTGCAACGAAATAGCCTTTGAATCCTTGGGATTATAGGCATGTGCCTCAATCTCTTAAAATGAGGACCACGTGATTTACCCTTATTTTTTTATTTATCATACCTGTCATGCCCATATTTCGAAAATATCTCTTTGTCTGTATATTCTCCTCTATATAGAAAACAATCATTTTGACATGCATGATATGATATGTACTCAACACCCAACATTTTCAACAATTTCTTTGCCTCTTCGTAGCTACTAGGCAAGACATTATCACTCGGAAGAAACTTATATTTGAATAACCTGTATTTGGTGATCATGGAAAATATTAAATGTACATTAATGCTGATATAATTATTAACGTTCATATAATTAACCATTTGTAACGTTCATTGTGTGATTATATTTCTCAAAATATAAGGGAGGACTTGATGGTCGATTACCTCAAAATTTCTGAGAAAGATACATTCAACAAGCCAAACTTTGCTTTCAATTTGTATAGTAACACCATTGTCCCCAACTGGGTAGACATTGACTAACCGCTAGGTCCAAAGTGAGGTGTGGTGGAAGAAAATTTAAGGCTTTCGAAAAAGGTATAAGCGATATGAGCATTGTCCCCTAGTTGATCATCATTCTGGAATGCATCTAACAACATTGTCTCCATGGCAGTTGTATCCATTAAGTAATCATCCATAACAACCTCTATTTGATTTCCTCCATTTCCAGCTTGTGAATAACTACTATTGTTGTAGTCATTCCTAATTGGTGAATCTAGACGTAGTGGGAATTGAATAGGTGGTTGTTTCAACCGTTCTTGGTATCGTTCCTCTCTGATTTTTCTCTTAATTCAGACTTCTCGATTTGACATTGTCGTGGGGTGAAACGGAAGATGGTAGGTAGGTCATTCATCATCACTAGAATCCTAATAATTTCAAAAAAAATATTTGAACGTGATTAGTACAAAATTTATGATATCAATTAGTAAGCACGTCGACAATGCATGATTAATTGGTTTGACGTTGAAATAATTACATTAATATATCGAACAATTATTATTACCATCATTTTCCCAGGATTGTGGCTAGAAGATGCAATGTTACAATTTGTAGGGGGAAGCGTTTGTCCATTTTCATCTACCAAATGTGCCTTGCAGTATGCTGCTCTTGATAAGAGATTCCGACATTTTGGAGCTGTTTGAATATTTTGTGCATCTGAAATCGATTCTGAATCTGCATGAACCTGAAAATTTGTATACATAATTTTATTAAGTTGATTGACATGGATTAAAAAAAAAAAAATTAATTAGAAACTGAAAAATATAAATAAAATCTGAAGTAAATATTACATCTCGATATGGATAGGGAGAACTCTGCGATGGAATTTGAGAAATATTATGGAATGAGCTGGATTTTGAAGAATTTTCCATTCGATGTTGTTATTGCCCAAATCCACCTCAGGCTGAAGGAAGGTGGGATTCAAGGTAACATCATACCACGCTCAGTCTGGTAGCTAGCCCTACCAGAACAGGAGAGGGCTCTCTCCGGGTCAATCTCAGGAAAAATGTATTAATAGGCCTTGAGATAACTGAAATGAGTGCTAATTTTAGGCTAGGTATATTAATCAAGGAGTTTGAAATGATTTTTTAAGGGTTTTTGTTGGAAAAAGGGAAAGGCAATTTTGGGCTTGGGGATGAGGCCAAATTCTTGCAGAGTTCAAGTTGGGGCAAGGAAGGCAATGGCTTTGATGTCTTATATTGAATGAATGGATATAAAAGAATGCTGAGGAGTTGAATAGGGCAAGAGGCTGCAAGGATCCTCTTCAAATAGATGAAAACACATAAAAATAAACAAAATTTTAAGGCAGAGCACCAACAAACTAATGAATTCTACCTTAGTTACTCATTTGTTTAATTTTCAGAAGCAAAGAGAAGGGAAATGGCATACATAAAACATTAATGAAACTTACAGATACATGAAGAAAAACATCATCAAAACTCAGAGCCACAAGGATCCCAACAAGTGCTGCAAAACCCTGGTCTTTCCTTTGCCAAAAATGCAGAAGTGTATGTACAATGAAGTGCCAAACTTTTCCCAAGTATCCAACCCTAAAAATGTCTCAGAAAATACATGATATAGACCATCCTAACCCCTTCCCATGCCTCTAGGGGCCGATCTCATCCTTCTAGGAGTTGTTTCAACCAATTCTAAATTAGGAACTGAAATCTAGGCAATCAAACAACTTGCCTCTATATGGTAGGAAACTGATTCATTCATTTAATTTTCACTTTTTAGTGAATGAATCCTCTAGAACAAGTAAATATGAGCCAAAATTACATCATAGTCATCAAATTACATCAATATAGATCAATAGTTACATCAAAAAGTGAAACTAGTCAAAACTGGGCGAATTTCTGAGCTGAAGAGTGAAAATGAGGCCAAATTTCTCTATGCGTCGCGCCCAAAAACTCAATGCGTTGCGCCACTTTGAGCCTGTTTTTGAGGCACTTCCTGAAGTCCAAATTGAGCTCATGATAGATTGTTGGAAAGCCCTGCCTGTCTACTATCCAACGCAAGTGGAATTTTTCAATTTGGAGTTCATTTTCCTTTCCAAAACTGCAATCTCCCAAGACTGGTTCCTGCTGGTGCAAAAGGTGGCAGAAAGGCCATTTTTGGAGTGTTTTTGACCCTTAAGACCATCCAGAACTTGATGAAATCTCTCAGCCATTCCTGAGCATGCATAATTTATCATAACAAACCCAAAAATATCAAGTTTTCCTCCAGAAGATCTCTCAAACGTAAGCGCGCGCCAAGTGGCGAGACGCGTCGGGCGGAAAAATCTGTTTTGCGACCAAAATTTCAAAAATGAAAAAATTTTCCCCAAACTTGCTGAAATTTGGATTGAAGATTCCCCATCAAGTTTCATGCTCAGCCAAAGAAGCTTCAGCCAATATTTGAAGTGGATCGGGCCTTTTGCGCCTCCTTAGTGCCCTTCTCAGCCTCGCTTTCTGGAACTTCATTTTCGCTTTGAAAACATGTGTGCGAGCCCAGTAGTGGTTCTTCATGTTTCTGAGCATGTATTTGTCCCTATTGGCCTTTGCCAACAGCTTATCAAGATGAATGTTGGCTCTCGTAAGGCAAATCTCCTGCTTAAACGGTGTCATGTCACCTGGTCTCTTTCGGGCCAATTCCCGGTCTTCGCGGATTTTCTGTAGCTCCATGAGTGTCTGCTGATCCTCCAATTGTTTATTCTGCTGCTCCAAGTAATTTATAACCCACTGAGCTCTCTGCAATTTCTCGGTCAGTGTGTCGATCTTAGCTTTCTGCTCCTGGATGATTTCTTTCAGCTTTGAGCTGGGAGAGCTCGAATCAACATCGATCAATATAAAATCAGTATCTTGGCCTCCTGAAGGGCCCTCATCGTGCATAGGCCTCTTTCCTCTGTCCTGTACCTGTGCTGATGTAGAAGGCGAGACCCCTTCCATGCCATGTGGAGATAGTACTCGCGCTGCTGACGAAGGTAACGAGACCCCTTCCACCCCGGGTGGAGATAGTACTCGTCGTGCTACTGCAAATAAGGCTCTGGTACCTCTATGATAGGTAACACACACTGGAACACTGATAGGCTCTGTCTCAGGAACCTCAAACTGATGTGAAGGCTCACCTGCATCGTGAACAATCTCTGGAGGAGGCTGAGGGGCTGTAAAGAAGTCATGGGAAATGAACTCCTCCCATGCAATGCCCTGCAATCCAAGCTGATGTACCACAATCATCTTGATGAGCGCATAATGATAAATGCTGTTATGTTGCTGCTCTGGAGTCTTCTTCTGTACAAGAGTAGTCATCCGCTCTATGTTTCGGCACATGAAGTATGGAATGATCATCATTCTCACTCTCGTGAAATGCATCAAAAGTCTGATATGGTATGCATAAAGGCGTGAGAACCGGCCCTCATAGCTGAAGTATCTGATGATGAGTTTCATTAATGGCGCATAGGACTCCTTCAAGAATCTGAAAGGAAACACCATGCTGAGCTGCCTCATATAACCAGGACTGATGTAAGGTTCATAATATGCTCTATCCAGTTGTTGTCTCTTATTCCACTCTTCACCTATGTTTGGTATCCCGGTTGCCTGAGAAATGGTTTCTGGTGTCAGGATGAAGTTCACTCCAGCAAGGTTTACATGACCATCACGCAAATGTAGGAAAAATAAGCGAACCAACTCCTGATGATGCTGAATTTGAGCAATCATCTCACAATACTGAAAACATGAATGTTTCTGAAAGCATGCCATTGCAAGCGGGCAGGCTTGCAACTGAGTCAAGGAAGTGGGCTCTTCTCTGATGTGCTTACCACTTTTATGAGGCCTTCTCAGTACATTTAGCTCTGTGGTTGAGTCAATGTCTTGCTCATATTCTTGCTCATATGATGAATCTGTCTCTGTCATGGTGTTGAAAGAAAGGTGTATGCTTGGTGTGTTGAAAATGAGAAATTGGACTTAGTGTCTTTGTTTTCAATGCCAAATATGCTAAATAGGAATAAGGAACTGTGAGGAAAATGGGACAGTGGGAAAAGTGAATTGGAGGTTTGTCAAGTGAAATAAGAGTGCAATAACATTCACTTGAATGTTTGGGAATTGAGGATTTTATAAGTGATATGGGAGTGGGAGATGGTGATAGGAAATGCATTTTTTAGAGATAGGGATAAATGAAATGACAAGATATATTTAAGCTAAGTGAAATCAAGGATGTAAAGACAGTCCTTGAATATTTTAGGAATTGGGAATTTATAAATGATATGAAGGAAGGAAAGTGGTACAAAGTGGTAGGGTTTGAGGATGAAAATATGGGAATAAAGGGTATAAGTAGTTTGGGACAGAGGGGAATAGGAGAAGGACTGTGATAGTAGTGTGACAACAAGGAGGAAAGGAAACACAAGTGGGAATGGAGTTTACAAATTGGCACCAACAACCACACTTTAAATTTCAAGCATAAACCCTATGGAACAGTTTTCATCACATGAGAGGGTTTGTAATTTTCCTATTTAAACTTTCAAATTCCTTCCTCCAAATAACACTCAATGCAAACTAAAATCAACGGAAAAGAGCTTACAAACTTACTTGGAGCGACCAAGATGAACTATTTTGATTTTGGAGCAAATGATGATGATTTTTTCAGCCTGTCGATCCTGTGCGCCGCGCACAAACCCAGTGTGCTGCGTCGGCTCTGTGCACCGCGCTTGAGCAAATTAACCCAGTCAGACTTGTCCCAATGCACCGCGTCTTGTGGGTGTGCGCCTTCCTCCAATGCGTCGCGCGCACACCCAAGCACACAGTCTTAGCCAGTTTCGCCCTTCCACAGCTTGAGTTGACTTTAATTGATCTCTTGGGTGCAAATAGAATTGATAAACATAGAAATATCTATATAAAGTCATGGCTTTGATTTTTGCTTTGTAAAGACCCATCTTTGTAATGTTTCAGAATTGGCATTTCTTCACTTTTAATACAACTCTGTTTTTTCAAGTTTCCTCTTTGGTTTTTCAGCTTGAAATGATGGCTTCTTGGTTGATTTTTTGCAAGAATGGTGGCATTGGATTTCGGCAAAGGATGAACAGGGCTGCATTTGAAGTATTTCATGACGGAAGACTTTAAAAAATACATATTTATTACAAACAAAAAATTTGACGATTTCTTCCTCAAAACAGAGTTTTGAAGAAGAAACATCCTTAAACATTATTGATGATGAAAATCTTGAAATGAAAACTTATTGAAGACATCCTCATGGCCTGCGGGCATTATTTGACATTCTGAAGACCAAAGCCTAGACCTAATGACTGAAATGACTTTTTTTTGACCAACATACCCCCTATGACTGTAAATGACTGAAATCAACTTTAATGAATTTTGATAAATTTCGACCAACCCAGCAGTTACAAACATGAGGGAGAATGAGAGAACAAAGCCCTTCCGTCAGATGATGGCATGCCCCTAACGGAATGTAGATGAATGAGAGGAATGAGACGCCTAAAAATGAAATGCAATAAGAGAAATGATCTCTGACGGAGGGATGTAAAGACCGACTCTAACAGATGTAAATTTGATATTTTCTCCCTAAATTTGACAAAATCAACAATAAATTTTGGTGTACACACCTAAAAGTAATTTTGATGCCTTAAAAATGGACTTATTGTTATCAGTGCTAATGTACAGATAACCGTAGCTATGCGTTTTAGTTATTGTGCATCGGTGTTGTGTTATTACTTAACACACCAGTGCCAAATAGTCGCAAAAAAAAAATCACAACTTTATTTTTTTTAAGTGAAAAAAAAAGCGGTAAATTGAAAAATGGGCAGAAAAATATTTTCGAAAATCTAATTTCATAAAACAATTCTTTAAATAGTAAAAAAATTTCATTATTTCATTATTTTTGCAAAAAAAATTCAGGGAGAGATTTGCACGAGACATACCTGGAACAAGAGAGCTTCGTGGATCAATGAAATACTTTCGAACAGAACTATTCAGACAATCAGCATTCCAAAC
Source organism: Pinus albicaulis (assembly GCA_034641835.2). Classification (NCBI taxonomy): domain Eukaryota; kingdom Viridiplantae; phylum Streptophyta; class Pinopsida; order Pinales; family Pinaceae; genus Pinus; species Pinus albicaulis. The sequence goes on along the minus strand of CM076580.1, from coordinate 262,623 downwards.
CTCTGGTGATTCAAACCCTATAACATAGAATTTCAAACCTTCTAGTGATTCAATTTTACTGTAATAATTGTTTTTTTAATATTTTCTGTAGTAAGTAAAAAATTTAAATTTTACTATTCATTTTCAGAAAAATAATAATAATAAATGAATAAATAAATAATAAAAATAAAAATAAATATAAATAAATAAAAAGTAAAATAAAAAAATCAATTCTTACGCTAAACCCTTGATTCTTTTTGTTTCTTCCCTTGCTTCTTCATGTTTCTATGACTTCAGAATTAGGGTTTTTCATTTTAGATTTATAGGGTTTGTATTGCTATATATATAGGCCTATGACATCTAACCCGTGGGACGACTTGCATAGTCAAATCCCAATCCATGTCAGCCCTTGCGTAAAATTTTAAAAACATTTTTTTAAATTGGTGTGTCTTGTGTAAAATAGCACACTAGCGCACTATTTTATCACAACGCACCGCTCACGTAGTGTTTGATAAAAAAAAATTAAAAACAATTTTTTTAAATATGTGCGCCCTGTGTAAATTAGCGCACCAATGCACTATTTGATTATAGTGCACCATGCATGTACTATTTGATAAAACCAATTTTGTATTTTATGTTTGTGTTAATCGTTGCATCGATTAACATATAACTCACCGGGTCTCCTTGTTGACAAAGAGCACATTACGGTGGTCCCCTGTTTTCTCAGTGTGTTTATAAGAACATACCGCACCGCCCTCTCCACGACATCATATGCTACAAAAACTAACACTAGAGTCTTTTTATTAATTTGTCTGTGTTAATTGGTGCGTTGGTTAACATATAACACACCGATTCTCCTTGTTGACAGAGAGCACCATATGGTGTTTCTACTGTTTTGGCGGTGCGTTTATAAGAACACATCGCACTGATGTCAGTGTGTATTTCTTGAAAGGTGCACTACTTTCTTGATTTTTTTTACCTGAACAGTTTGTGATTTATTTATAAAATATATTAATGAATGGTATGTTACAGGTTTCATATTGATAAATAAATGGTTGACAAGAGATCAAGTAACAAAAATACTGATAACACATTGAGAAAAGAAAAAAAGACAAGTTCTTTATAAATTATTTAAAAAATTATTAATATTGAACTATATGTAAGTTTAACTAATATGTATTGTTTACTATGTATCATGCAGAGCCACAAAATGATGAAGCTTGATAATATTATTTCTGATCTGGGACCGGAAGAGCGTAAAATCTTGATGCAAAAATTGCAGAAGGATGAATCAGGGGAATGAAAAATACTATCGATCCAATATGAGTTTCTTTTTTTAATTTTAATTAATAATATACTTAAAAATATTAGATAACATGTTCCAAACAATCTATTAATAAACATATGTTTAATGTTCTACAGGGACCAACAACTCAGAAAAGGAATGTTGTTCTAAGAAAAGAAAAAAAATAGAACATGCAAATGAAAATGAATTGCTCCTTAGCTCATCTGGAATGGTGCTTGAGGTCAACGAAAAGGGGGGGTGGGAATTTTACAAAAATTTGAGGGATCAAGTGGAATGAATGTATAGCCGTTCTTTCCACTTACAATACAAAAATCAATCCAATGATTCCAAGAACCAATTTTTTTCTAAACTACAAGATGAGTTTCCAAAGAATTGGTCAATGAGACATGTCAAAATTTTAATAGAAAAAACGTACAAACAAAATAAGGAATGAAAAAGTAATATTCATTTAAATGTTGTTCTAGAATTATAGGTATGTATTACTAGAAAGAAATCATTTATAAATATCAATTTTAATGTTATATTTACTTTTCATATATCAATATAAAAATTAAATATTTTATTGTCATGTTACATTTTCAGGAAGATTATGAAAATCTCAAAGGATGAACAAGCTGATATCAGAAATATGCCAGTAGGAATGTCAAAAAAGGTGTACAAGGACATGGTCAAAGAAATGGACATAATTGCATCGCATGAGGAGCCACCTCAACAACAACGTGCTTCAAATGTAATATGTGATCATTGAATTTTTCGATTAGGTACAATAAATAAACAATTTAACATTAAATATTAATTTTCAAGTATTTTCTTGCAGAAAATAAAAGAAAATGGAACCCATTCAACACATAAAATAGGACGACAAGGAAGAAAAGGGAAGAAAAGGGTTGATATCTAAGTTTGTGAGTAATTGTTACTTCCTTATAACAACTTAACTAGATTTCATTTTTGTATATTTTAAGTTGTTTTATAGCAATAATCATTGAGTGTCTTCAAACAGGTGCTAACATACAAAGAAGAATCATCAGACGAATTGATTGGCATTGGGTTAAATATGGGTTGTGAGTACATGTTGGCATATCAGAAATTAATTGTGGAATTTGTAAGCATCTATCGATCTTGTTTTACCTAGCTCCGTCTATAATTAATAGAACAAAAAAATATTTTATATTAAATATATGATTTGTTATGGGGTATAAAACTTGCAGGAAACAAAGTATGGAACTACGCCAACAAATGAAATGTTCAAAGATGGCATGAAATTTGGTTTTGAAATAATGTGTATAGTTCATGAGTCAATTCTTGCTATGGTACGTCATTTCTTTTCAATTTACATTGTTGTATATTATTTAATATTGAAATTTTCATTATTCTCACCAATGTATATACACTCATTACAGTTTATTTTTATGTTTATAGATGGAAGTTTAAAAAGAAGAAAACAATCAACACTGTGAACAAAACATTCCTCAAAATAAGCCAAGTCATGGAAGTAGCTCGAGTAGTGACAATATTTCAAGCGAAGAATGATGATCAATATGTTTGGATATCAAAGCAAGTCGTTGTATTTTGTGAAATATTTGTCTGTGAAATCAGACATTTTGTTTAATGTAATGGACATAGTGCCCCAATTGAAAGATAGAGGGATACCAATAACTGTCCCATTTTGTATGACAAAGAGTGTATTATATATATATATATATATATATATATAATAAAAAAATAAATTTTAATTTTTTCTATTGCGTTGTCCACTGTCGCTATGAAATGTTACACCACTGATTAAATATATGGATGATTCAATATTATAATGAAGAGATGTGAAATCTAATGATATGATATAACAAATTAATCCAAACATCACATTCAAATGCACTAATAAAAAATTAATTGATATGAATAGTATTATAAGATGTGTTGTCTTTTGATGAATAATGAATTTTAAAAACTCACAATAATTGCACTATTATCACAGGTCGATGCTTCTAAAAAAATACAAAATGAACACTGTTGCGTGTTAGTTACTGTGCCCCAGTGCGTTTATATGATACTCCACACCAATGCGTTTCTACGACCTATGGGCACCGCACAAATACCAATACCAGTTAGAACTCTTGGTGTGTTTGTGTGATACTACACACCAGTGCGTTTTTATGATACTACACACCGATGTGTTTCTATGACCTATGGGCACTGCATAAATACCAATACCAATTAGAAATCCCAGTGCATTTGTGTGATACTATGCACTAATGTGTTTCTACGACCTATGGGCATTACACAAATACCAATACTAATTAGAACACTCAGTGTGCTTTATCAATGACTACCACCTGGGTGGTCCAATAGGCATTGCATGCATCGATGCAGTGTTCCTTTAACACACATCGGGTCGTTGCTAAATGCCCTAGGGTGTCCGAAATTTGTTTTCCGTCCCGTTTCATGGTAGGTCTAAAGTACCAGTGCATTCACGGTACAACACACTGGTGCGTTGACACCTGATTAGTGCATCGATGAGAAAAACATCTGTAAGAAACTCTAGTTGCCCAATGTTTTTTAGTTGTGTCGAAATTTCGTTAGAAGCTTCGTCAAAACCTCTGGTACTGTAAACAGATGTTGTAACAAATATTTTTGACAATTTTGGCCAATTTTATAACACAAAAAATCTTCGTTATAACCTCCGCTAGAGGATCGTTTCCTTGGAGTCTTATAGTCCCAAATGAAAACTTAGAATTGTTAAAAGTAACTATTTAGAGAAATTAATGCCACTATAGGAGTTAAGTGTGTGTGTGTGTGTGCGCGTGTGTTAAACTACCTAATATAAATATTACTCTAGAAAAAATAAACTAGTTAAAATATAGTGTAGCTTTTAGCCTCATTGATCCCTAGTAAAAGAGTTCTCGCTTATCATTTCCAATTTCCATGGCTTCAAAAAACTATTGGAAAATATCTTCTTATTTCAAATATCCTTTCTCTAAACTCTTTGGTATCATTTAGTTTGAAGCCCCCAATTTAGCATTAATTCTTAGCAAGACAACTAGATTCCTTAGTTGTGCACATTTTGTTTCGAAGTTAGTTGCTTACTACTTCACTCGTATAATAGTCCCATACTAGAAGCAACTTGTGATACAACTTGTTGCTCATTTTCTTGGACCTTGAATGATGTATTACAAGTTGTATAACTATGATGTTTAATCAATGGACTTGTAAAACTCTTTGCATTTCTTTTTTTTTCTCTATATTCCATTACTCTAACAATCAGATCAACCAAAGGTTGTGTAAGGGTATCTTGACACCAACAACGAGGATTGGAGCACTGATATGAATTTGTAATATCCTAGATAATCATAGATTTTTATGCAATAATATAGAGCCATAGATAACCACAACAAATTCACACACTAGAACCAAAATACTCCCCCAAATTTAAGCCTAACTAGGTACTATGGTACCAAAGAAAGGGAGGCACACTATTCAAATAAGATTCAAGGTTGAGAGAAACCAATTTCCATAAACACAAAGCTAACATAAATTTGAACCAAATATCATTAAAAAAAATCACTAGGGAATTATGGATGCACCAACCTGTACTCAAGGTTGATCCTCGAATTGAAAAATTGAAACTTCTTCACAAAAGTTGAATATGTTTGTTGATATTATTTTCTAATTATATCTACTAGTAGTTAAGATTATGAGTGTGTGGGATCCGTCACATATTTAACACATATTACTATTACGTAGTAATTTTTGTTCATTGTTAAAGATATTTTGTTGCTAATATAATTTAGCAATGTTTATTTAAAAAATGATCTATCATTAGGATGTTTAAGAAGATTCACTATAGTTTGTGTAACAAGACTCGCCATAGTTTTATTATTGTCCATATAATTTAACTTGTTTTTGTTTAATTGGAAGTTGATTAAAAGGTTGAAAATATCAAAACATTTTAACAACAATGGATTCATAAGTCAGTAAACATTTTTTTTTGGAAATTTAAATTTTAACAATAATTTAGTTTTGTTTATTTAATTATTTAAAATATTTTCATTAAAAAATATTAATAAATAACCCCCTGGATCTGGGGGCTTTTGGGAGGTCCAACATGTCCTCCTAGCTCATTGATGGCACTCAACACGTGGAGGTAATTAACTAGATGACACTCATGAGAATAAAATCCCATTGCACACATTCCCTCGCCTTGTACTGCGCTCTCCAGTCTATCTTCTCTGGCATTAAAATCCCAAGAGGCATGGCCTCCCGACTGTTTCTCCCTTAATTTTTTCTTCTTGTGGCTCTCTTTGCTCCCTCTTACCATTGTTTTGTGTCTCCTGACCTCTATGTTCCAACCATGAACAGTGAAAGGGGAAGGGGGCAATGCTTAGGCAAAGGAAGAGGTCATGGAAATCTCGCCACCACCTTGAACGAAGCCTCCATTGCTACTTTGTTCAACTATAGCATTCCAGAGTGCATAAGAAAAAAAGTGATCACCATGGAAGAGGAGGAGGCATTCAAGGGTTTTACTTCCTTCTGGGCTCTCCGAAATCTCCTTGCTTAACGAGAGGGAGCAAGAAAAATCCAAAACCGCATCTTGGATCGCTAAACTCTTTTCTTACCTTTTCCATTCCTCCTCCTCCCTCAAGCATTTGGCTTGAGACCTAAAAATTGACTATCCCCCAAGAACTCGTCCCATTCTTCTCCCATTATGTTCCCCTCGCACTCCCCTTCAGTTGGTTCATCCTCTTTGCCTCCCCACAAGGCTTTGTTGACTCCTCCCTCCGTGCATTTCTCCTCCCCTTTTATGAATGGCGCTCCCCCCTCTCCGCACCTCTTCCCAGTCCCTATGCATGCTACTGTTGAGATATTTTTTATTTGGGGTAGCATCATTTGTGCTCTGGGTCACAAATATTGAGGAAGGACTAGAGTTCACCTAATCTACAAGACCCAAAAATGGATTTGGGAAATTTCATCTGGTTTAGGAGATATTAAATTAATTAATTATTTTAATATATTTCCTAAGTTAAAACTTAGGAAAATAAATAATTAAAGTGAATTTAATTAAACATGTGATGAAATTTTATTAAGTCACGCGGATCAAGCTTTCTTTTAATCTTAGCCATTGATTCAAGATCTGATCATGGCCGTTGATTTGTCAATGAAAAAAGTATAAAGGAAAGGCTTGGGGTCATTTGTGAAGACACATAGAGGTAGAGCACTAAAGCTAAGCTGAGATTCTAGGGCAGGGTTGCTAAGAATACTTAGAAGTGTTTCAGTTGCAGAGAGGGGAATTTAGACCAAGGGGATGATTTGATCCCAGGGTCTAGAATACACAAAGAGGCAGAGAAGAGATCAGCTCAAGTACAGCGCAGAGGAAGGCAACAACAGCAACATCAAGGACAACGCATTTTTCAGGAAACCCTTCAGGGGTTGCGCAAAGACCCTTAGGGGCAACGTAGTGAGAAATGTTGAGGGTCTGGAGGCCATCCAAGGCTAACGTGGAGCCTATTAGGGGCTTCAGAGGCTAACGCAGAGCCTTTCAGGGGCAGCGCTGGGGTTTCTAGGCCTAGATCTGGCTGAGTTCTGTAAATCCAATTTGAGGGTGTGGATCAGTGAATATTGTGGCCCTAGATTAACCAGTGAGCAGTAGATCTAGAGTTTTCTCTGTCAGGATTTCCAGATCTGGAACCCAAAGTTGTGTATTAAGAAATATTCTTAATAATAGAGCCCTCTAGTAGCTAGAGACTGGTTTTCCCACATTGGGTTTTTTCGAGGATAGTTTTTCCACAAATAAGTGTGTCACTTTGTCAATGTATGCATGTGGTTATTCTAGATCTGAATTGGTGGAGAAATGTTATGTGTTTTTCTTCGATGTTAACTTGAACTTATTTAGTTGATAACTTGTATAAGTAGGAGGAGCTTAACCAGATTAACAGTGATAATTTCTGCATAAGTATAAGGATCCATAAATTTCTACATGGTATTTCAGATCTAGAAGGGTCACCTGCAAAAGAATCTGAAGGATCTAGCTGCAGAAATCAGTAGGAAAAGAAGCAGAGAGGCATATCTAGAGGGAAAATTCAGTTTTCAGGAGCAAATTCACGTAGATGGAAGGGTGACGCTGTCCAACGTTGTGTCCTAGCAAGCCCACACAATTACTGCGCAGAGGAAGCTCAGAAACAACACTAGTTGGGTCTAAAGCCAGCCAGTGTGATTTAGATCTGAATTTTTCAGATCCAGAAAAGCTGCAGAAATTCAAAAGAGCCGGCGGGGTTAAATTTCTGAAGCTTTCAGATTTTTAGCCTGAGCACAAGTGACAAATATTGGGAAGAGATTAGCTTCTTAGAGAGTTTCTTGCCAAAGGAAACTTGCAGTTTGATCAGAGGATCAAAGAAGAAGTTGAATCATAGTTGATTTGGTATATTTCGAAGGATGGAAATAAAGTGTCAAAGGGAGCATAGGGTGCCCAGTTCGTAAAGGACCCTAGATCTAGATCTCTAGTATAGAGAGGAGGAGCTCTGACACATTCTGAGCAGATGGTTCCTCATGGACTTCTTGATTAGGATAGGCTAGAGGGCCTCTCAAACTTTTCGATGTGGAAAGAAAGGATCTTGATTGTCCTTGAGGCGTATGGTCTAAGAGACCATGCAGAACAGATCTCCTATGGAAGCATAGAGAAGCTGTTGGGCATGCCAAGCAGCTGATAATGGACAATATCAAGGACTAGTTTGTACCACACATAGATGAGAAGAGGACAATTAATGAGATGTGGAAGGCCTTGACTTTCCTGTGTGACGAAAAATTAGTCCAAAGAAAGATGTTGTTGGAGGCCCAAATGAGGTGATTCATGATGACCAAGGGAGAAGACATCGAGCATTTCCTCTTCAGATTGTAGTAAATCAGGGATTATATGACTTCAATGGGTGCAACCATAGATGATGCAGTGATATTCAGGACTGCCCTCAATGCAGTCATGGATGAGTGGGAAACCTTTGTCCAAAATATCTTGGGTAGAGCGGACCTCCCAAATTGGGACAACTTGTGTTCAATCCTACGGCAAGAAGAACTACACAGATTCACCTAGAAGTAGCACATCCCAAGGTTGAGTAAAGTAAATAAGGAAGAGGATGAAGATGCATCCTTGCCATTGAAGAAGTAGCCGAAGAAGAAGAAGGATATTTCAAAGATCAAGTGCTTCTAGTCTGGTGGAGTGGGACATTTTTCCAGCCATTTTCCAGAGAAGAAAAGGGACAAGGAAGCATCTTCTTCCGAAGCAGTGGTGGAAGATGATGGGTCTAGAGATGATGTAGCCATGAGTGATCATGAAAAACGGAGGTGGGGTGACATGGATATGTAGAGGAGCTACATAGAAGGATGTGGTATCCTTGAGCATCTCATCTCTTGGATCACAAGTGAGCTAAGATAGCCTTAAGACAGAAGTGGGACAAGTGGAGCAGTGAGTGCATAGATCACAGATGAGGCAAAAGCAGAGGTAGATCTGAATACTGGAAGAGGCAGCGCAGATCAAAGTAGCAGCAACGTAGAAGCAGTAGCAGTGTAGAGGCTGACGTGACTTCAACAGTGTAGTGTAGTGTTGCTTACGCAGTGCAGTGTAGTGTTGTTTCTTACGCAGTGCAGAGCTATAGTAGCACAGAGAGCTTCAGAGGGACAACGCAGTGCAGCAGCAGCATGATAGATTTCAGCACAAGGAGCTAATTTGACTTCAGTAGTGCAGAGAGAGTCTGATTACGCAGTGCAGAGCTGTAGTTGTGCATTTTTATTTAGATTTCAGCATAGATCTGTAGCCTATGGAGCTTCAATGATGAGGATGCAGCTCATTTGATTTGTTTTTCAAATATTGGGCAGGAGATTCAGTTGTTTCTCTCAACAACTGAAGTTGTAGTGCATCAGATTAGCAGTGGCAGTGCTATGAGTAGCACAAATGCAACATATTGAGAGGGAGTTGCAGTAAAGTGGTTAAATTGGCAGTGGCAGAGTCATGGGCAATAATACAGAATGGAAGCAACAGTGTAGAGTTGAGTGGTAGCAGGCCAAGCTTCAACAACACAGAACCAGTACTCAAAGTCATGTAATGCATAGTGTGATGTATTTCTAGAGAACACCCTTGATGCTAAGAGGGAGTGTTGAGATTTTGTGTATTTGGGGTATAATTAGTTGTGCTCTAGGTCCCAAATTTTGAGGAAGGACTAGAGTCACCTGATCTACAAGATTCAGAAATGGATTTGGGAAATTTTATCTGGTTTAGGAGATATTAAATTAATTAATTATTTTAATGTATTTCCTAAGTTAAAACTTAAAAAAATAAAATAATTAAAGTGAATTTAATTAAACATGTGATGAAATTGTCTTAAGTCACACGGATCAAGATTTATTTTAATCTTAGCCATTGATTCAAGATCTGATCATGGCTGTTGATTTGTCAACAAGAAAAGTATAAAGGAAATGCTTGGGGTCATTTGTAAATACACACAGAGGCAGAGCACTGAAGCTAAGTTGAGATTCTAGGGCGGGGTTGCTAAAAATACTCAGAAGTGTTTCAGTTGTAGAGAGGGGAATTTATACCAAGGGGATGATCTGATCCCAAGGTATAGAATACATAAAGAGGCAGAGAAGAGATCAGCTCAAGTACAACACAAAGGAAGGCAGCAGCAGTAGAAATATCAAGGACAACATATTTTTTAGGAAACCCTTCAGGTGTTGCGCAGATACCCTTAGGGGCAGCGGAGTGACTGTGTCACCCATTTTGGGGTAACGCGGTCCCTTCCAGAGGCAACACTAAGGGTTTGGAGGCTAGACATGGCTGATGCAGAGCCTGTTAGGGGCTTCAGAGGCTGACACAGAGCCTTCCAGGGGCAGCGCTGGGGTTTCTAGGCATAGATATGGTTGAAATCTGTAAAAACCATTTGAGGGTGTGGATCAGTCAGTATTCTGGCCCTAGATCAACGAGTGAGCAGTAGATCTAGAGTTTTCTCTGTCAGGTTTTCCAGATCTAGAACCCAGAGTTGTGTATTCAGAAATATTCTTAATAATAGAGCCCTCCAACAGCTAGCGACCAGTTTTCCCATATTGGGTTTTTTCAGGGACAGTTTGTCCAGAAATAACTATGTCACTTTTTCAATGTTTACATGTGCTTATTCTAGATCTGAATTGGTAGAGAACTGTTATGTGTTGTGCTTCGATGTTAACTTGAATTTATTCAGTTGATAACTTGTATAAGTAGGAGGAGCTTAACCGGATTAACAGTAATAATTTTTGCATAAGTATGAGGAGTAAAAAATTTCTACAACTACACCTTGGAAGACGTTCCAATGGACTCTAGCAATGTAAAAGCTCAAGGAAATAATCACGTTCATGTAGGCACTAGCACGACTTCAATGCAACTGTAGTGTGGAATGTGCTAACCTCTTGAGCCCCATGGCGAGCAACAGGTTGGTAACCTTCAATATTATTTGGTTCATTGAAAATTGACACAACATTTCTTTTTTGGCTTCGTCTATGTGCACATGGTATGGAGCCATGGGTTCCATGCCCCCAAGTCCGTTTCCACCATTGGCAAGTCGTGCGACACTGACTAAATTCCTACACTTAGTTTTTTTCGACATGTTTCCGGACTATGCCTCCAACATTCAAGATTAGCTCTTCTTTAATTATTAAGTTATGTTTGTGGAATTAACATAACACGGTATCAAAATAAGCATGAGACCAACACAAGTATATAAAAGGAAAATTTTATATACGAATATTATAAAATTTCCTTCTTGTTTGATACAGTCAACAATCTTGTTTTACATAGAGAAACTCTGTAAAATTTCACTCGGTTCACTATGGCCTCTACATGTGGGTCTTTTCATGCTCGTGGCACTGTGACGTTCACCCAAACCCCTACACACCCAAGTCACACTATGCCCACATATTCCTTCGTTTCACCCGTCATAGCACAACTCCTTTTAAGGTACAAGTAAACTTTTACATTCCTATATTTGAGGGCAAAATCATTGTAGATGTCGTAGATATATGGTTGAATCTATTAGAAGGGTATTTATCAGTTCATGAATTTTCCAACTAGGAAGAGATTACTTTTTCACTCCTCAAAGTTTACCCCCATGTCAAGGACTGGTGGAAAACCTATTGTGAGAAAAAGGATGAGAGGACAAACTCCCTATTTTCAGCCTCACCCACTTGGACTTCTTTTCAAGATGCCATCAAGGAATAATATTATCCCATGGGGAGCTATGAGGACAAGTACATACAATGGAATATGCTGTGAAATAAAAGGGATCAAGATGTGCATCAGCTAACAAATCTGTTCCATACCCTACGCATTGGGTATCAAATATTCGGAGAAACATTTGGTGTTGAAGTACTGCAATTCTCTGCAAAAATACATTCTGGAGGAAATGGAGTTCCTTGAAATCTCCTCATGTGGCACAATATACTGGTACGCTGCTAATATTGAGAAGAAGTTCAAATAGAAGAAGCGAGACTTTGGATCTGCGAATCAGAAGTAAGGGAAAGGTGCCCCCAAATAGCAGAACGAAGGAAAAAGCCAAGGCGGGGTTGCCCAAGATAACCCGCCAAAGCTGCAAGCAAAGAACAATACCACGAATCCAAAGGACACGGGAAAGTGGTGTGAGTGCTTAGCCTAACACAAGTGACTGTTAGGCTAAGCAGTCATTGGTGTTGAGATGAATACTTCTGAATCGAATGCATGCTTCAAATCTGAATCAGAACCCAACAAGGGGAATGAAAAATGGAATCATATTATCGATGTGGAGCCCAATGCCATTGTTTCCACCACAAATATCCAAAAGGAGGAACTGAAAGATCAAGAGGAGGGGGAGTGCATCTTCCATTCCCAGATGTGGGTAAAGGGTTCCCCACTGCAGTTCATTGTCGATAGTGGGAGCCAAAAGAACCACAATTCAGTAGAGGTCATGAAGCGACTGGGATTTTTTACCATAGCACACCCACAATCATACACTATTGGGTGGATTTAGCAAGGAGGGGATCTCAGTGTCAGCCAGTGGTGTCACCTTCCCTACATCATCAAGCCCTTCACGGATGAGGTATTATGTGACATTGCTCCCGTTGATGTTTGTGATGTATTATTAGGCCAACCATACTTGTGGAAGAAACATGTTGTGTATGAGTCCCGACTTCATGGTGTTATTGTTTCTTTGGGAAATAAGTTGTACAAAATACCGGAGGTAGCACCGCCTACTGCCATCTCTTTCGTTACTACAAAACAATGCAGTAAGCTCATTTCCAAAACTAGGAAATTTGTTTTCCTGATAATCTGCCCTTAGGGAAAGAATAATACTATGGCCACAACCTCTAGATAGGGTTCCTTCGCATGTCAACAACATATGGACAAGTTTTTGGAGGAGTACAAGGACATCGTTCACCTCACCCACAAGAGTGCCTCTGCACTTTCAGGTCAAGCACCAAATCGATATGACCACAGGTGCACCACTACCCAATGGACCAATATATCAATGCTCTGTTCTGGAGAACGATGGAATCAAGAGGTAGATTCGAGAGTTGCTGCAGAAAGGTCACATCCAGCCAATTTCATCACCCTATGGGATCCCGATCATGTTGGTGCAGAAGAAGAACGGGACTTGGAGACTCTGTATTGAATATCAGGCATTGAACAAGATCACTTTTTGGAATAGGTACCCGGTCCCAAGGATTGATGACCTTTTGGACCAACTCAAGGGGCCAAAATATTTCAGGAAGATCAACTTGAAGTCTGGGTATCACCAGGTATCAATTAAACCCTCTGATGTGTGGAAGACTACCTTCAAAGCCAAGGATGCCTTTTCGAATGGTTGGTAATGCCTTTCGGGTTGACAAATGCTCCTGAAACCTTCATGAGGATGATGGAAGACATCTTGAGGCCATTCACCAAATAATTTGTAGTAGTGTACTTGGATGACATCCTAATCTTCAACCAGACTTGGGAAGATCACCTCCACCACATTCGATAGGTCCTCCAGACACTGCGACAACAAAATTTGTGTGCCAATTTGGAGAAGTTCACTTTGGGCATGACCCGAGTTTCAGTATCTGGGATACATTATTGATGAGCAGGGAGTGCATGTAAATCAAGCCAAGATCCAATTCATTCAGGATTAGCTAGCCCCAACCACTCTAACAGAGCTTCGCATCTTTCTAGGTCTTGCCATTTTCTACTGTAGATTCATATTGGGATTCTCTCATATCACTTGGCCCTTGAGCCAAGTCACCAAGGGAGGAGTGAAAGCAAAAAAAAAATTGGTCTGAATCTCAACAAAATGTGTTTGTAGAGTTGAAACGTAGCCTCTGATCTGCCCCAATGCTCACATTACCAGACTTGAAACAACCATTTACGATCGAGATAGAGGCCTCAGACTATGCTACTGGGGAATTTCTTACTCAACAGGGGTATCCAATGGCATATCACAGTGAGAAACTGTCTGAGACAGTCCAGAAGCATCTCATCATGACAAAGAGATGTATTCCATTCTTCAAGCTTGTCAACAATGGAAGCATTACATTTTGGGGAAGGAAACAGTCATCCACACATACCACTGACCCTTGAATTTCATACATACATAAGGGAAGTTACAGAACGATCATCGTCAAAAGTGGTCAACATATATGAAACAATTTCATTTGAACATAAAGTACAAGAAGGGAAGCACCAATAATTTTGCAGAATGCCTCAGTCGACTGTCGATCGTGGCGCTAACCACAGTGCTCAACTCTTGTGGACACAAGAATTCTAATTGGTCGCTTCTCTAAAAGAGCGATCCAGAATTCGGCCACACAAACAAGACACTTTTGGAGGGTAAGAAAGTTCCAAATTTCACCTCTAGGATGCACTGCTATGTCACCTGGGACACCCTTTTGTTCCTTCAGGTGAGCGTGCCAAGATGATTTGGAAAGTGCACTACATTCAGGTCATTGGGAATTTTGGGGTTGAGAAAACAGTGGCAATACTGAAAAATTATTTCTATTGGCCAAACCTTCAATAAGATGTCGAGAAGTATGTTAGATCTTGCAATGCTTGCGCCATTTCCAAACAGAACATCAAGAAGAAAGACCTCTATACTCTGCTTCCTACCCCTAGTCGACCTTGGGAATCTATCTCCATGGATTACATGTTGGGCCTTCCTTCTACTAAGCATGGTAACGATTGTGTTTTCGTGGTTGTCGAAAGATTCTCTAAGATGGAAATTATGGTGGCCTGCAAGAAGAATATCACAACAGAAGCCACTTGTTAGGTATGTGTTGCGCCGGGTGTAGCAGGGGGGCCACAAGGGGGGCAGCAGCCCCCCCCTGTTCAGGATTCGGGGAAATGCCCCACGAAAATTTTTTTGGACCCTATTTTTCTATGGGTGGACCTGCCCATGGTTTTGTGTGTGGGTTTGCACATGGTTTTGGGGCATGATGGTTTTTCGGTCGCTAGTATTTTGTAGATCTGGTCAAGGGAACTATAGTTATGTTCTAATATAGGGTTAATGGATTGGGGTTTTATGTATGCTTCGGCATGTATATATATGTGTTGTAACACTAAAAGGAATATAATGAAAAATCAAGCTGGTCATCCCGATTTGGGATCCAGGGGAAAACCTTTGTGTATATATGTTTTATGTTTTATACTCTCGTTATTGTTTATTTTCTGTTTTTAAGATTCGTTTGCAGATAATTTCTGTACAGGGTTAAAACCTACACCACTGCTAAACTCATACGTGAACGAGTGTGGGTACACTATGGTATCCCATAGTATTTCATCTCATACCAGTACAATATGTTCCTCAGTACATTTTGGTCCAGTGTCTAATCAATGCTGGACACCAAGCTTGTTGAAGGTTGCAACAAGAAACAATGAAATTGACATCCGGAAACAACATTCTTGATCCTATTGAAAATTAAGCACCTACACTAGGTTGTCCCACACATGCTATTTTTAGGTGTATGTCTATTTTCAGAATGTTGAGAAAATTCTATTTATAGTGGGAGTCTATTTTTAGAATGGTGAGAAAATTCTATTTATAAATGAGGTTCTATTTTTAGATGCATGTGCGAATTCTATTTATAGATCGCATGTCTAAAAATAGAATGCATGTCGGTTATTATTATCTCTTAATAATAATTGGACAATAAATATTAATCTATTCTCATGGAGCACTTGAAATTAATTAACTGAAGTGGAAAACTAATTAGCTGAAGGAATTTCAAGTTCAAAGGTTGGTTGTTGGGACATGCAAGTGGACTTGAGTTGTAACAGAGTGATTCTAGTTGTAACAGAGTTGGATGTGTAGTTATGTGAGTTGTAAAGTAGTTTAAGTCAGTTAAGTGAGTTAAACTCAGTTGTGCTAGTTGTAACTAGTTGTAACTAAAGATACACTAGTGAGAGAGCAGTGAATTAAATATTAAATTAATACACATGGAGTGATCTCACATGCAACTGAATATTTACTACTATTAACTACATGCATGTCAAATCGAGTGGAGACCCAGTTGAGATCTAGGTGAAAGGGAAGTGTGACTATCAGTTGTGACATTAGTAGGCTACCCAGGTGTAGTTAAAACACCACAGGATGCCCATGATACTCAGTGCAGTTCAGGAAGGCTGAAACTTTTTGTGATTAAGGATTGCATTCATCAGGAATTGTGTGAGCAAGGAAAACTGTCTGGAGACAGTAAATTGGCTAAGGGATTTGTCAATTTTTGTATGAAAGTGTGAGACAATTAACTGATGTACTGGGAGCTCTTGTGAGAAGATTTTTGTATGTTATTGTTTCATGATTCCTTGTGGAATATACAGTATATGATAGAGGGATTTTGAGCAGTAAGCTTTCCCCGTCTGGTGTTGTGGTTTTGATATATTCTTCTTTGCTTCATGTGATTGGCAAATGTGTTGTTTTTTTAATTTTGCAAAGATTTGTAGAAGTGATTTAGTACTTAACTTTATAATATTGTTAGATCAGGTGAATCCAAGATATACATGCATGTTGTATAATTTATACAAAGCTCTCCAATTCCATAGCTTCCATCCCCAAACTTATGGCCAGATAGAGGTCATCAACAGGATGATCATACACATTATGCACATGCACAACTCAAAGCATCCAAATGCATGGGATGAGAGCCTTCCCTATGTACATCATAGCTATAACTGGGCTCTCCACATCTCAATTGGGCACAACCACTTTTAGGTGAGCTTAGGATTCTAGCCACTATGTCCCATTGAAGTAGCCATGCCATTTGTTGCTACTCAGGCCGATTCGACTCATTTCTAGTTTGAAGTTGACAAGGAGAACAACTTCATTGAGCACATTCATCACATCCGCCAACAGTTTCATGAAATATTGGACAGAGAAAATGCAAAGTACACATAGCGACATGATCAGCATCGAGTGCCACACAACTTCTAGGTGGGCGACCAAGTGTGGCTACATTTGTATAAGGAGCACCTCGCTAGACCCCACTGCAAGCTTCACCTGCTTCGATATGGATCATACACCATCATGAATACTATAGGGGAAAATTCCTTCAAGCTCAGTATTCCACCATTCCTTGGTATGCACCTAGTGTTCAATGTGGACCACCTTCGGCCTTACTTTCCACTACTACTGGACAGATTCGACATGGCAGAAAAACTCACACCAACAAAGTTAAACCCATACTGCATGGAACAGGACACCATGGATCGTATCATGCACACACAGATCAAGAAAAGTCTCTAGTAGAATATCCAACTGTATTGGGTTGTCAAATGGCCAACTCCTGCACCAAGGCAAGTGGCTCACCAAGGACCAAGTTCAATAGAAGTTTCCTCATCTCATGGAGGAACTCAACGTAATGGGGACCATTTTTTCCTAAGGGTGGATGAATGATCTAGGTGGATATTGGTGGCCACCTGCCTATTCCACTTGGGTACCCGACATTGTTTCTTTCACTTTTTCAGTTTCCTTAATTATAGCACAATTTACTATTTTTAGCAATTTTTCGGGTCCTGAGCTCCCGGAGCCGTTTTGAGGCCCTAAACGATGTTTTTTTTGGAAATATTGGAATAGAATGAGTTGTTTACTGATTTTTGTCACTCGAAAGTTGTATTCCTTGGATAGATATTTCTAATGAGGTATTATGCATGTCAAATGAAGATCGTATGCCAAAGTTATGTCCCCGGGAAGTTGACGTACCAGTTTACCCAAATGGGGCCCATATTTTTGGTGCTTCATCTCCTAGGGTTAGGTTTTTGGATGCTTAGGGTTTTCCCATGTTTTTGAATAATAAAAAGGCCCTTGAGCCTCATTGTAACACAGTTCATAGGCCTGTAGCTACCACATCTCTTCTCAGAGATAAGCTATTAGCGCCTTAGCTATTTTATTTCCATTATGTTTGTAAGCATATTTCAATTATGTGATATTAATGAAATGAAGTCTTATTTCTGATGCATCTCTTTGTTTATGTGTATTTCTATTTTTTTTTGTGTTCTTGCATAAGTCTAGATCATCATCAAACTTTTCAATCTTCTTTTTCCAATTCCACAACGAATCCTCCGTCTCCCTTGAAACACTTCTGAAGACAAAACCCTGGACTCAAGAATTAAAATGACTCTTTTATGACTGCAAATGACGAGAAATGAACCTTGGTGAATTTAACTGCAGCGGGCTGACAAGACGGAGTCTAACATTGGCTCCAATGGGGATGGCAGCTGCCGCTTCTTGGAGGTGCCAAGAACAGCAGAGCTTTGGGAGAGCAGACAGTGCCTCCATCCATTGGGCTATGGAATCATTATTCTGATGAACAGACTAAAGACTGATGACTCAAATTATTAACTAGAAAATCGACTCAAACTGACTCGATGCAAACTGAAATGACTGAATTAAAACAAAAGCTTTTCGAAAAAGGGAAGCAGTCCATCAAGATTTCAAATCATGATGGCAACCACCTGCATACTAATGTGATATGTACAATCATGTGTAGTGTGCCTTCCAATGTAACCAATCCAGCAGATGGCTACACCCCAAATTTCTGCTCTTACTCTCTTTGAGCAGGCGGAATGATGAACCTGTAGGCAACTCAAAATAACCACTGAAACCGAAGCTTATGATAATGAACCAGGAAATATTTATCCTTTCCAATGCTTGTAGAAGAATGCTGAAGGGGTCTTGAAAATCCTGAAGCACTGGCTTATCCGGAGATCCAGCTGCAAAAATACTAGTATTCACTTCATTCTGATCTGAAAAAACATTTGATTTCTGAGGGATAGAAATGCACAAAGAGGTATCTGTCATCTGAGTGTTAGCTGTAGGTTCCTTGACCATGAGAAATTCTGGCATATATTTCTCAACTTCATGATCTAGGTCATTCTTAAACAAAAAACAATCTTCAAGATTATCAAACATGACAGCCTTATCATCTTTGTGAAAGAAAAAATTATCTGTTTGCTGATCTACAAAACTGATTAGAAGACAGTCATCTTTTTCAAAAGAGGAAGAAGTTTCACCAACACTTTCCTGACTATGTGTGCACTGCAAATCTGCTGTGGCTTCGGCTGAAACATGACCTTTCAAAAGTAGATCTATCTCATCTTCAGACAAAGGAGACAATGCCTTTTGTTTTCTTCTGCTGAAACAGTAATTATCTTCATATGACAGGGCATTCAAACTATCATTTATTACTGAGCTCTTGAAAGGAGTTTTATCACTTACTTGCACAAAGATTTCATTCTGTTTTTTATGAACTAACTGGATTGCTTCTTCATGAAGGCTGTGTTCTAAAGATGGACTGACAGTATGACTGAGAACATTTGGATCCATTACTGTGTCTTATGCATTCCAGATGATCTCAATAGCAAAATTCTCTTTGATGGGCTTCAGCACAAGATATGCTTGGTCATCATGATCTGAATGTAGTTCTGAAATAGCTGACTTGACTGCATCACATTCTGAATTTGAAATTTGACTTCCCTGCATGCTGTCTTCTTCTATTGACAGATCTGAAACAAGCTCTTCTCTTTCATCATTTTCAGCCATATGATCTTCAACCTGCTGCAAAGTCTCCTGAGCATCTTGATGGGTACCCTCTAGGTTCTCTTCATGTTGCTGAAATGGGTTCTCGTACAAAGCCTCCATGATTTCTCCGTCCATGAAATCATTATCACCATAAAAATTCTCTAGATCTTCAATGAAATTATGTACATGGCTACAATAGTTCTGAACTAAAATCAAGGATGGATATGATTCTTTATACTTTTCAAAGAACACGGTATGAAAATCCCTTAAACAGTAAATAGAAGCGGCTGACAAAATTTCATACCATGATCGGGCTTCGTCTTCCAGAGTAGCCATAAAAATTTTCATCAAACAGTCTTCAGGAAAATTGATCTTTAATTTATGCACATGAATGTGAAATTTCACCAAATGAAGAGCAGCATCATTACCTTCCTCATTTCTGAACATAGGAAAATTCTGAAGCCAATCCACCTTGGGTATCTTATTTGGAAAACCTGGGATGTGATCTCGGCTCATGGGAGCGTATCTTCTCGTGATCCGGTCCATCTTGAAAATTCTGAAGCTACTGATTTGCCTGCAGTGAAATCACCATGAAGCATTGATTTTCTGGATTGTTCAGTGAATGAAGTCGCCGGTGAATGATTTCAGCCTTGTGGTGTCTGACTGCTGTCCACCATCAGCATTAGATCTGAACTTTGTTATCCTTTACTGGGGAGGACTTCCCCTGTATGGTCGCCACTATGTTAGCGCTCAAATCTGCCTCAGGCTGAAGAAGGCGAGGTTCGAGGCAACATCAAACCAAGCTCAGCCTCGTAGCTAGCCCTACGAGGACAGGAGAGGGCTCTCTCCGGGTCTATCTCGGCAAAAGTCTTCAAAGGGGCTGAGATGACCTATAGTGAATGTTGATTTTAGGCTAGTAAACAGATAAGAAAGGGGTTTTTGATAAATGATTGGGTTTTCTGGGCTGCATGGGATCAAGAACAACGTGAGCAGAGATTTAATCAAAGGCACAGATTATTCCATAAGGCGAGGTAGGAGTGAAGTTTAACAATTAATTTGAAATTAAATGGAATGTAAAGACTGCCTAAGAAAGCTGAAAAGGGCATTTAACAATGAATCCCTTTCAGACAGAAGAAAATACACAAATCCTGAACGCTCTTTCAAGGCAGAGAAAATAAATTGGATTCTACCTATCTCACTGCAAAAGCATCCAGTGAACTGATTATGAATGAAATGAAAACATTACGAGATTACATATGAAACAGTAGAAGAAACATATGCTAAAATTTACGCCACAAGAATATGATGAAACAGAGCTGTACCATTCAATTATTCTCTGTTAAACAACTGTACAATGAAACTCTGAATTTCTCCTCCACCAGCTTTTCCAGAACTCTCCCCCCTTAAAAGTGATTTTTAATACAATATATAAGCCTAGAAGTGGGATAACTAATCAACCCAAATAAGGAATGGTTTAATTATCATTTAACAAACAAAAATGCAGAGCCAATCATTTGTTCTGAAAACAAAAAAATGCTCCCCCTAAACCTGTTGATGACCAACAAAGAAGCACACCTATAGCGTAGATCTCATAACTGAAGACCAACATAGGTAATCGAATACTTGAATGCCACTTTGCACATCCTGGAAATTATAACTGCCCCCCAAATTTCTGGAAATGCGTTGGCCATTCGAATTAGGAAATCTGAAGTCATAAATAGGAAATTGAATCCTATTCTTCTGCTGTGGTTGGTATTCTGCGTTTAATTTGGGTTTTTACTTTTACCTTTACCATTTGAAAACAACCAAATTTTTATAATTAACATCCTATGTAACTTTGAGGGCGCTTTTATCAAATTATCTCTTCCAACAACTTTCCATACATAACTTTCGCTCATACATAGTGATGGTATGAGTAAAGGATATCTGTGGAACATATTTCATATGCCTGTCGAAGATTTCTATCTAGGTTTCCTCGGTCTCTTTCATTCTCTATGCAAAGGCTGCACGTCATACTTAGATCGGATTTGCTCATGCTCATACTTAGTCAATCGGTCAACCTTGTATTCTCCTTTATCAAACCTATCTTCAATAAGTACTGCACATTCACAGAGAAAGTCTCAACTGCATTGTAACTCCATGGGCAAACTCCATAGCCAAAACCAAGCATCTTACCAAAGTCGAATTGACAGCATATAACAGGCTCTGGTCCACATGTATGTAGCACATCATATGAATAGAAGGGCATCATATGTCAAAAGATATCAGTACTTTCATCACTGTCCCAACTTTGTCGCCACATGAACTTCAAATTTTCATGCATTGCTAATTCCTTTTTTACTTCATCATGAGTTCTCTGAATAAGCATATTATTGAAACCCATTTGACGAAGCAAATATGCCATTGTAGGTGAGTGAATGAAGGGGTTTATTGCCCAAGCATTCTTTGGTACAACACCAATTGTATCTTTCAACCACAAATTACCTTCCATCTTCTCTAAAGCAACGAACATCCACATCAAACGCACTAATTTCCCCCTTTAAAAACATCACAATCCTGTTAAAAAAATCACTGAGCAACCATTAAAAACATACTTGCAAGTTGATGGAGCCAATTTGATACGAAACTGGACGCAAGACAAATTTTTTTTTAGCTCTATCTCTGTATGGGTAGCGCGCCTTATATGGGTAGCGCCCGTGTTATTTGCAAAGGGATGGGGCGGTTAAGTGGGTAGCGCACCTTATATGGGTAGCGCGCCCTCTTATGGGTAGCGCGCCCTCTGCCAGCTCCAGTTTGCTCGGCTCCTTCTTGGATCTTGCCTCGTTTAAGAATGCCGTGAAGATCACAAGCAACAAGCCATCCAAACCGACAACCACGAATTAGCCATCGCTTTGAAATTCCTCCAAGAGTAATTACTGGTGTGATGGAAACGAATTTTTCCATAGGCTCAAATTTAATCCCTCCAAAGACCATGTGCACATATACTTCATCCGAAACACTAGGGATTCCTAAGTGACCTGCAGTTTTTGCAATCTGTAACAGGTGTTCATAGGAGAAGACAGTAGTGCAAGGAAGGCTTGGATTGATGATAACTATTGCCACAGTTTTGTCATCGGCCAATGCCTCTACTTGATCCAAGTCAACCTCCCAGTTATTCTCTGAAATCAAGTCATAAAACCATATTTCAATGCCACTGTAACCACAGGCAGTTTCATAAACTGGAAATCCTGGTCGTGGTAGGAGTATATTTGAGCCTTTAGTGGCCAATACTTGCATGCACACTTGTATAGCCTGCAAGCAACCAACTGTGAGGTATACATCATCAGAAGTAAGCTTATAAAGTAGGCCTGAGAAAACATACTCTGCAACAGCATGTGAATTAGGGGCTCCAGTTGAGCAAGTTCTCCTTGTTTCTAAAGAGTTTTCTTTGCAGGGATGGTGACTTGTCTTGGCTCGGCACTTATTCACATTAATACAAATTCTTCCTTTCAAATTCCCTTTTTGATTTTCTGAGCTTGATTGATAGCTCTAATGTTGATTGTTTTGCAGGAGCTACTGAAAACTGACAAGATGGCGAGGGCTACCTGAAGAATTGTAAAATTTTGGAACACCTTATCAATCTTGTTTTAAACAAACTTAAAGATTTCTTCTTCAAAACTCCTTCAGCATTATTAATGATGAGAACTCTTGAAATAAGAAACTTATTGAACCTTCCTCTGGCCTGCACATATTATTGAAACACTTTTGAAGACAAAACCCTGGACTCAAGAATTAAAATGACTCTTTTATGACTGCAAATGACGAGAAATGAACCTTGGTGAATTTAACTGCAGCGGGCTGACAAGACGGAGTCTAACATCTTCTTTGCCACCTTCCCTTTGTCTTCCTTCTTCATTTATCCTCCCTCTCTTATTTTTTCTCTCCTTCTGCATGTCTCCTCTATCACCCTTGATTGATGTATTGATTATAATTTTCCCTCCCTCTCCTCTCCCCTCTCCTCTTTTGGTTTTCTTTCCCTTGAGATTCTCCCCCTTGTTTTTTCTTTCATATCTCCCTTCTATGTCTTATCTCCATCACTTTTAGATAATAGGATTGTTCTTGTCTTTGGTTAGCCCTTAATATCTGTATAATATTAGTGTAATTTTATTAACTTATATTATTAACCCCACCTCCTTTATTAATTTATAATAATTTATTAAGCCCTTTCTCTTAGATATTTATATTAATTTCTTCTTCTAGTACAGTTTCTTATTAATGCACCTACATCTATAATGAAATAGTATTAATTAATATTAATCCTAGATGTAAATATTGTAATTAGTTTTATTACCCTATTTATATTTTTTCAATTTGTTCCTGAGGTCTTATACATTATTATTACATTAATTATTATAATTTAATTATATTTTAATACATTTTTTTTTTTCTAAATTAAGCTAATTCTATTATGAAAACATAGTGTTACAAAACTGCCTCAGTTCAGCTATGGAAGCCTGAATACTGAGCGTGATGTCCAAGCTTTAACACAATATCGAACTACCCAGTGAGGGAAACCAATTCTTTTACGAGTATTGTCACCGCCCTTGATAGGGAAACCGGTGCATTGTTCATTGCACACATCATAAGATAACAAAAAGGACAAGAGTAACTAGCAGCTGCTGCTGTTGTAGAAAGCGAGTAACAAACAGAAAAAACTTGCAAAACAGTAAAACAGGTGTATCATATTGAACCAGGTCAGAAGGGGATTACTGCTCGGGCGTTGGAGAAGGCGGCTCCTCCACCACACGACACCCATACTCGCTTTCCTGTTCATCAACGTCACCTCCTTGTTCGCCATCCTTGCACATGGAGTCCAGTTTTCCAACGTCACTTTTCTGATCGCCTTCCTTGCGCTTGATGTCCACGTCCACCTGCAGCGGTTGTATACCCAGGTCTGGAGGAACTGAACCAGGATTCATGACCGCCCGCTCTGGAGCATTCGCAGCAAGTGCATGGCTGAGACTCAGGGGAGGGGAGATAAGACCAGACATGGGATTAGGGCCGCGGGAAATTTCTTCTCTTAGGGTGACTATCACAAATATGGCAACAGAAGGCTGATTGAAGGAAAAATCAAAGCAGAGCTCAGCCCTGTGCGAGGTTTGGCAAAGGGAGGGACTCTCTGAAGCAAACAAGGCAGGCGAAACTGGATTGGTCAGAACATCAGAAGGATGCGGAAAGGACTGAGTAGCGTGTGCGAAATCAGGATGTCTGCCGCACCCTCTGTTGCCACGAGAGACAGGAGAGTGCCTCCATTCAACATTCTCGGAAGAGGTTTCTGCATCAGAGCTCGTGGAGGGGCAAGAGCGAGCAGAGTGACCACGGATTTCCCCTCGGTGATAGCGCATCCGGTGTCGCAGCCTGGGCATGGCTAAAACAGAGCTATGAGAAAGTTTGAGACACAAGGAGCTGAGCAAGGTCGGAGGGAGCCTGCAAATATCGTCACAATAAGAAGGCAAACGGGAATTGGAGCAGCAATATAAACTTTGAGTGAAATTCGAACCAATAGTGGTCTCCAAGCAACTGTAAAGAGAGCATCACCGCCCTATTTGTGTGCGAGCACTTGGCTCAGCACAGGATGCAGGGCAAGCGCTCCACAGAGGATGCAAACGGCAGAGGCAATCAGCACAGGAGCAGTTCGAATCGCCCCAAGCGAAATCCATAGTGAACCAGCAGAGCAGGAAATGAATAAGAAATTGACGACGTGGGTGAGTAAATGCATGAGGGGCTGGCATAGTAATGGTGCATTTAATGGAGCCGCAGGGGGCCATATGGCCACCCCATGCGAGCTGCCTCAGAATGTGGCCGGGGACAGACGTCCCGTTAGACTTCCATGCCATCCGCATCTGGAATATATTTTAATACATTAACAATTATTATAATATATTAATTGTTTTAACAGAAATGAGTATAGATTATATTAAGTCTATGCCTAGTCACAAGTACTCAGGAAGTTTTACATTTTTATCTCCTTCTTTCGAATCCCTATGGATGGTGTCATCTATTGGCACTCTTAAAGGACCGCTTATTAAGGAAAAAATCAGTACGTTCATGTAGGTATAAACTCTTCAAAAAATACTGAGAAAAAAACAAAATTTACAACAATACATACATTAATTACATTTATCAACTTTCTTAGTTCATGGCCAATTGATATCCAGACACTGTCAACCTTATCGTTGGTTCTCGTTACTAGTCAATGTATAGTATATAATAGATGAACTTTCTCTTATGGGTCCACTATTTGGCTACGAAGAGCCTCTATTTCATCCACTTGCTTGGATGAATTTGTTTTCAAGGCCTAAACCTCCTTCAATGCTTGCACACTAGTCATCATTTTCTCCTTCAGCTTCAATTTCATCATTATCATATCCAATAGGAGGACATCCAATTTTCTTCATCAAATCATTTTTTCTATCATAGCAGCCATAATTGGTATGCCAAGAACATCTACTCATGCTCATTTCTCCTGCTTGACCTCGCCACATAGTTGTTCCCTCTTGCTTCACTACTCCCCTTAAATTCACCCACCTTTTGGGTCCTTACTTCTAGCTAGTGAGTACTCCTTCAGAGCCAATTGTCCATGAGCCCTAGGACGTACAATTAATTTTTCCATATACTGACATATCATGCATAGTGATGTTTTTTCCACATACATAGAGTCTATCCAAGCTAATTTCGTTCTTAATTCCGGTGCTTGTGGTCAATTTTTTCTTAGTAGCCAATATACCAAAGCCCTACTTTTCACCAAAAGCCACCAAGCTAGGTCAATCCTCAACAATTCCAGTCCCATTTGTGCCAAAATTATTTCCAAGATATCTATTCACAAGTCAAGCCCAAATACAAAAATAAACTAACCCTCCACAATTTTTCAGATTACAAGGAACTACGTACTCCTCAAGCTCTCACCACATCCAACTGTGATAAGAAATGAATTGGAATCTTAGTAATGAAATCTAGAATTCACTAGCCTAGCTTCTATGGTTTATCCATTGAATTAGCTAAATACTTTGAAGTTTTCTCCCTATATGGTGAATTGAATTATAAATACCTCTCAGCTAGTGACATTGCTTCATCGTATATTTATGAACTATTCCCTCAATCCCACATGTTGCTAGAGAAATTTTTGCATGAATCCTCATAATTTCCATTCTATGATCTACAATCAACATTGGAAGTGGTTGTCATGTGTTAAGGATGTATTATGGACATTGAAATGTATGCCATCATTTTAGTGGTGTTTGGAATACATATTATGCATGCTTCAAATACACTTGGGTGCCACGACAGTCGTCAACACCCCCTTCCCAATTTTTTTTTATAATTCACTTTGTAAATATTAATCAAATATTGATGGGCCCTATGATAATGAGCCATGGAAGGCTTTCTTATTAATGAAAGGGTATTTTTGGTTAAGGTAGGTTCCACTACCCTAGATATCCATTGATTTCTAACTACCACACTTGGAGCTAGCACACTGAATTAACACTGTGATAAGATTTTGTATTTTGGCTTCCCAACATATGGGATTTTTTTTGTGTGGCATAGGCTTCTATTAGCACTTTTATTCACTTTATAAAGTTCTCGAAGTATTTACCTCTAAGAAATTTCCCTTTACATAAGTGTTGAATGGTGATGAGTGAATCCCCCAAGATGTTAATATTTGTCACTTATATGGTTTTGTACAAAATAAATCCTTGTAGTAGAACATGCATTTATGTTAGGTGCTTAATCATTTGTCCCAATCCCCATGGATATATTTTTACAATTTGTATAAAATCATAAATAATAGGAGAAAACTCCCTATCAAACTAATGATAACATCTAAGACAATTAGGATTTACATACTTTGACACTCCCCCTTAACGACTTCTTGTCTTAATCTCAATCAATTGAGGCTTTCACCAACATGTTCTCCGCTACAACACGATCTAGTGTGACCTAAACCATCTCTTGATTAGAAAATTTGATGTTTTCTCCAACTTAAACTTTAGAAACATTACCTAAATGTTAACATCCATATAAATAAACAACCATCCATTGAAATGCATGGGTAACCAACCACTACAAATTTTGGACTAATAGGACCTCCCTTCTTGTACATGGTTCTTTCATCCATCCTTGAATCACATATTTCCATACCTATAGTTGTACCTTTAAATTCCATTGTATCAACATAATTATCATCCTAGATTTTTCACTCTTACTTGTAACCATGCTCTCATTTTTTCTCAACTTACCCTTAACTATGCTCCTAATGCTCCTACATCAGATTCCTAAGGAACAAAATACTTCGTATGAATAATTGTCCATATGTTCCTCGCCACTCTCAAAATTTTGTTTCTACATCACATCCTCCTGTAGTTTCTACTTACCATGAACAATGCATCAAGCGGTTTTGGATGACGATAAACCATCACACCAAGTGGTTTCTAGTTGACTACAAACTTTCCTCTATCAAGTGGTTTTTTTCTTACCACAAACTTCACACTAAAAGGTGGTTTTTATATTACCATGGAATTTTCCACTGGATATATTTTAGGGGTATACATGCCTCATCAGGCTTACATCATCATTGGCTCAAGTACATATAATTCTCCTACTCCATCTATGGATATACCATGTACACACTCAAACATTCTCTATGACCACTAAATTAGCTCAAACATGATGCTATAGAATTTCTTACAATCACAATGTGTGACTCCATTATTGTATGGTATATTGTTGGTATATTACAAAACACTCACAAATTTTTAACTTCATTGTTCACCATAATTTTCCCTCCATTTTTGTCATCTTCACAAGCACTATCACAAGATATTCTTTTTTTCTAGTTCGAGGATCACATATTCACTTGTGATTTATTCACTATGGGATTTCTTCTTTCTTCCTCTAATACCCGCATAGACAATATTTCTTCTTATTTCTATAAAAAACTAATCATTGATGTCGATATAAAAAGAAATCTATCTACCGAGATGCATGGGTACCATCCATTGTCGTTGCCAGTCCTCTAGGAATCCTTTTCACCTACATGGTTCATCAACATGATAATATATATATAAATTGTTCCCAACCTTCTCAAATTCTAATATTATTATATGTCATATTCCCCCTTAATTGAAGACATAATTCTCCGATTTCACGTCAATCTCAGATATGAGTTAAATCGCCACCCTCGTATCTATCAGAGTGGTTTATTTTACAACTTGATGTCACATCCTCCTCATGAATAAGAAGGATACACACTACATGATTACATGTGATACCACATTACTCAATGTTGGCTTAAGACAATAGGGCTTACAAAACACTTGGGGAAATCAACTTCTCTATAACTATACGTTTACATCTTTGACCAAAACTCCTAGGGTGTTGGGTACGACCGACCATGCACCTTGTTCATAATCACACTATTTCAAATCAGGTACAACAATATTAAAAATTATTTTAAAAAATTACCATCACTCATTTGTAACAATCATATACTTCAAAAAATAAAATCCCTTTATGTGCTCTCCATCTCTTACTATGCATCACCTCTCCTTTACCTCTCTAACTATAAAATGCACAAAAATCCATTAAATTCACTTCCACATGGAAAATATATTCCAAACCAAATGGAATACAAAACCAATTATTTATATCCTTCATACTTCATAGGACCACCAAAATAATTCAGAAATTTTTAACACATTTACCAAAAAAATATAATTCACTAAACATATTAAAGAGTTTCTCATTGATTCTCGTTTAAAGAACTTATTGTATTCAAATGGGACTTGAACACAATCATGGTGACAACACTTCAAAAAAACCCCATACAAAACTATCAACAAGAATAAAGCACTCATATGCCATGAAAAGACTAAGATTTATACCTTTGTTATAAGTTGTGCTTACTATCCAATGTGGAATCCACCTTTGACTCATCCCTTTGAAACTTCTAACCATATTTTACTTTCCGCATTGTTTGGCCTCTTGAATTCAAGCCACTATCGTGAGATTTTTCTCTTTAAATAGACATAGTTCAAACTTAGAACATAATTAAATATGTGAAATTAAAACCCCACTTGGACCTTTTGAACTTGGTATCACTAAATGTGGAAACACTTGATCATGCCACCTTCACCTCTTCAAATGAGATCCAAATGAATGTACAATTATTTTCTCCTACTAGAATGCCATCACACCATATTATGTCATGTATAAGGATTAAGGCTCAACATCTAACACAAGGCTACCAATAAATGCATGCATTCCACTCATAGGTTTACTTCATTTCTACCTTGAAAAATAGTTTGGATGTTTTAAATTATTGTGTGTGTTTATCTTTTTCATCAAGTATGTGAACAATGCTATGTGCAATAGAAAAGAGAGTCCCAAAAGCCACATGATGGTTTTAAAATTAGCTTAAGTATATATAATAGGACATAATATTTGTATCAATCTAGGTGTTCATAAACAAAAAAAAGCACAACAGAATCTATAGAGAGCTAGGCTAGAGTAGTTGTCACTTTTTAGTGCTAAAGTTAGTGACAAGCCTCCAAATTAGATACAAATTAAGGCCCATATAACCTTTATTAGGAAAATAAAGGCTATATTAAATATCTAATTCTATACTTAATAATGTTTTTTTTGGTTTAATATGGTCTTAGGAAGGTTTAGAGATAATTATATATTATGTGTCTAGCATTATTTATTTTTGTAGAATATTGGGAGAATTCTGGGCAGATTATGAAGATTTGTAAGATGAGATAATTTAGAGAATTACTCCCTTCTACAAGATGAAACACAATTTAATAATAAATGAACAATATCTTATGAAATTATTGAACATATTATGGAGATCCAATGGTTAAGAAAATCTAGGAATGTGCTCCCTGTCATTTAATGAATATTCCTACTAGTGGGAACCATATCCAATTTTTGAGGGATTTTGGAGGGGAAAGCTACCTCCTTTCAAGGAGGATTCTTACCCATAAATTCGTATAAATACCAATTCGAATTTTCCTCTAGGGGCATGTATTTTCTAGTCTTATTGTGAAGAAAACTTGTTATTTAGCAGTTCTACTTTGATTTCTAACAAGGATGTACTTGGATTGACTCCAATAATGAAGTTTGATGTAATTTTAATTTTATAAGGCTTGTTCTACCTTATAGGACTCTAAGTATCCTTGGGATTTTCCATCCCAGGAGCCTCAGATCCTTGTTGTACAATTTCTTTATATTCTTTGAATGTCTTTTTCACTTGCATCTCTTATTTCTGCATTTAGCATTCATGAATCCTTTGTTGTATGTTATATTAGTTAAATGATTGAAGTGAGTTGTTTTTCAAGTTATTTACAGAGTCACAAGAATTATGTATCCTTAGAAAAACTTTAAAAATTCATATTAATCATTGAGCTACTTGGATTGGTTTACCAATTCACAATTTTGGAATTTATGGAAGTATCCTGTGGCAAAATAGTAATAAATTTCTTCTGAATTTTAGCACATATTAATGAACTTCCTTAGAGTTTATTCCACTTGGATTGAATCCTGAAAGAATACAACTTAATAATTTTTTTTATCCCTTAGCATTTTCACTTGATCAAGTTAGGCATTTGGTAGGTTAACTAGCTCACTGATTCTTGAATTTCTAATTTTTAGAGTAGTAATTATATTCTAATTATTATCGCATGTTAACAAGGGTATTTTTGAATGATTCCACTTAAATTTATGTC
Source organism: Pinus albicaulis (assembly GCA_034641835.2). NCBI lineage: Eukaryota > Viridiplantae > Streptophyta > Pinopsida > Pinales > Pinaceae > Pinus > Pinus albicaulis. Next base: position 231,547 of record CM076580.1, on the reverse strand, counting down.
CTGGTAAATCCTAATTAATAAAAAAATTACTCCATATTATTTGCATTCGATTTTCTTAGTCATTCAATGAGATAACTAAGGGGGCACATTAGCTAGAAGACTAGGTATTTAAGTTTTTTCAAGTATAAAAATCATAAGCTTTCTTGTCTGTAGGTGAGAGTATGGGTTTGCAGGGTTGAGAATTTTAATTTGAATTTTTCATCCTATCATGAACACCTTCCCTCCTTCCTCAATAGCCTCTTCAAGCAAATTGTTCCAGAGAGCTCTTTTCAGAATTTTTTAGAGGCCAATAGGATGCCCAGCCGATCCCACATCTGCAAGAGAAACAAGGATAGTGTCAGTGTCACCGCAATAGACATATAAATATACACATCACAAAGTATTTAAAAATGCTGATAAACATAAAAAATACATACCTGCGGGACCCCACACATAACCAGAAGGAAGACCCATATCTGGATCTCCTCGCAAATCCATCCCTGAGTATGAATAATCAAGAAACATCTACGGGTTTTCCTAGAACCATGCCTCCATGACCACATCCCAATATTGACCTGCCTCCCCTCCTCCTCCACGAGGCATAATGGTCGCCCACCTCTGCATCTGTGGATCCAGACAAGGAACAATGGGCACATGCATGATCATTCGCAACATCACCGCCCTCTCAAAATTGATGTTGCAGAGGATGCTCGCATATGTGAACACTTTGGAAGATCCTCCCTGGACTTCCCCAACTGCGACACCATGCCATCATACACATGGTGTGCCCATTCATAAAAGTGATCGACCTGAAGCTAGCGCAAGACAGACACCAATCTGTGGTCCTGGCGCTCTATTGGGTGATGAAAATCTCGTCAAGCGAACTATCATTTCTAGGTCACACCACGCAACTAGGTTAGTCACTGATGCAATGTGGACGCACCCCTGGGTAAGTGGCGCACCACCACAATTCTGCTCAGACAAGCACCCGATACTCACCCTCCCAGGCTGGAGTGGGTGTGGAAGCACCTTTCCCTGAGGTAGTAAAGTCAGTAAAAAAGTACACATCCATCTCCAGATATATGGCGACGTCTCTACCCTGTAGAACCATCACTCTTTGTCTCCTGTTCCAACAACGGACCAGGAAATGCAGCAACCTATCCTATGATCTCAGGATATCATTATGCAAGAACTTTAGCAAGCCCCATTGTGCTAGGATCCCCACTGCATTTCCATCTTAGGTTACCACAATGCGCAGGTCAAGCCAATCATCCTCGCGCCACAACATCCTGTCACCAGACAAAAACCAAATCAGTGACCCAGAAACCAAAAAATAAAAAAATTTAATCAATTTTTTTTTGGCTCATCACCGCATCTATTTTCTACACAGGCATGATGATCACGCATCTGTGTCAAAAACAGATGCGCGAGTCATCGCACAAAAACACCACCATGTGCGATAACCTCGCAGGAAATTTCCTTTCTGTGCGAGGTTGGTGTGCCTCTGCCTTGATCGTCGACGCGATCTAGGCAAAAAAGAGGAAGGTAATCCATACAAACCTGATTTTTACGTATCCCCCTCTGAGAAAAATGAATAAATTGAAATGCAGGACATTTAGGGCCCTACCTGACACTGACGACGCAAATCCTGGGTACTCAGGTTGACTGAAACGACAAGAAAGGATCGATAGCATGGGGCTCAAATCTGACCTCAAACTCTCAAATGACATAAATGAATTGAAATGAGCCATATTGACCTATATATCACCCTTTTCTCATAATTCAAAAGTCTATAACTGGAGATCAGAATTCCTAATTGAAAAACCGAAAGAAACACTGTGATCAGAACCTCATCACGTCCAAAGTAGGCTTCACACATCCACGCCTCAGAAAAAATCATTTTTTTTAAGTTATGACAAGTACACCCTCTCTTATCGCTTTACATTCAGCATTATGTTCAATATGTTTGAATATAAAAGATGCTTTCAGTTGGATTATTGGTTGCAGGTATTACAAGCACAACAAACCACCTGTTTCCCTAGCGACTGAAGGTACAAGAGTAGGTATCATTCTATGCCCATCATGATAGGCTCCCCAAAGAAGCTTTGCATATCCTGACATCATTTCCCCACAGGAATCAACCATAGGCTATAGTCACTCGACCATGTTTATCATCACCTCGCCATTGCACATGATAAGCATTCTTGTCAGTTGGTAGAGCCTCGCCCTCCATGGTGTCCATCACTCAAGTAGACCATACATAAAAAAATAAAAATAAAAATAAATAAATAAATAAAATATCAGTGCCATGGCCATAACATCTAAGTCCAGGAAGCGCTTCATGTTCATTCATCCATCATACATTAAGTCAAGTTTTACCCACATCACAATAAAATCCCTTTCCAGGACTACCATTCTCATAAGCAGATCGAATAAGCACTACCGCGTCTCGCATTTGGCCTACCACACCCCCATCAGCATAGCCCATCTGTGACACTTTTCATCCGCTTCACCACCCTCGCATCGAGACCAACCAATGGGCCCCCCACCCTCAACAAAAAAAACCTCCTCACATCACAAGTGAGTGATCATTTTCATGTCTATTGGGGCACTCGTCTCCATGCTTGTACATCAAAACCCATTCTATATTCTTTTGGAAAGTGTACAAAGTTTTTTTAGGAGAACACTCCCACCCGTCCATCCACATTTGTCACCTGGAAGTAGTCCCTAATCACCCTCATTTGGAGCTTCTATTTCTTTACCCAACCCCACCATTAAACTTATAGCAACCACATAACCACCCTGGACGTCCTACCGACCCTAGGGATTTCCCCACCAAAAATTGTTATGACTATCGTCGCTTGCATTTACAAGCTCCGACCTTGGGCCACTGAACTCCCATCATCAATTACAACCATTTCTCGTCATCATGCCTAAGTTAGCCTATCACACCCCACCTGCTACATCAGAGACCCTGGTCCCTCACATCAGTACTTCTCTCGGTCGATTGAGGTTTCCTTCTTGTCGAATTCAACAACCATCTTCCAAGAAGGAGGCAGTACCTTGGATGGCTCCTAACCTCTATAGGGGCATTCTCGGATGGCACTATGGGAGTAATCATTGCCCATTGATGTCATCGATCCTCCTAACATTATAATCCAACATAAGCTTTCATTTCAAGATGGTATCATACTTCAAAGAAACCCATAAGTATCACTTTCAGCAATTCTTACATGTGAAGGTCCCTAGTCAGAAATCCATGCATACAATGAGAATTTACTCTAAAAACATGCAATACCAAGATTATACATGTGGGCACCACATTCAACCTACTGTCAAATAAAAAACGCCCCTGAGGGCATTAGAAACCGTCGTCATCAACCTGGAACAGCAGGTCACCATCACACAATTGACATAGACAGAACCTTTATTTGTTAGATAAGCTTTTACTAGCCAAAGCATCACGAGCATGGGAAATTCCTGCCCCATAGAAATATTGTATTTATTTTATCTCTTACTGGTTTCAAACAGAACATGGTACCTATTTTACTCATGGCAAGGGGTCTCCAACCTCAGGTTTCATGCAAGTTACTCTCTCTCTCTCTCAAACTGATTATATAGAAGAAGAAAAAAACTATAATGTATTTAGGCTATACAGACCTTCCTAGACCTCATACACTAGGGGCAAATTTTATCACTGGAAAATCATACAAGAAAAATACATTAGGAAATTTCAAGTAGAAGGTACTAATAAGGATTTACAAGATCCAAAAATTTAACTTTTCCTAAGGTCAAGCAAGCAAATTTATCAAATAGCGCACAAAAAGCACCGACACCAAGTGATCCATGCAGCATTTTCTTCGATAGAAGTGAAGATCATCGCAGTTATCATTCAGATAGTCGCACGGTCTTGAGTAAGGGGAAAGTCACCATCCGAGACCACTTGGCACACTTGAGGGAGAATATTCCCACTCAAGCCAGCAAAGTATAGCTACCTTGGAGCCACCTCGAGGCCTTAAGTGTAGCACACAAAGGAATCAACCTCCCACTCTTGTGTCAACATCCATCTTGTACCAAGAGAGGGAGGGAAAATTTCAAATTTGTCTATAAAATGCTGCCATGGGAAGAGGAACATGAGAACTCACTGTTATGCTCGCAAAATTGGTTGAGAGAAAACCATAATTGTGTTGTCCAAGCAACAAGGAGTGGAAGGATTCAACTCTTGGCCACCCAATACGTCAATTCAAGAGAATAAGTTCACCAAGTGTCCATTATCCTACCATCCATCGAGGAGAGAGAGAGGCTTGTAAGAAGCTAAATGGAAGAGACCCCTTGCCTTGAATACTAGAGCTTCATAGCTCTAAGGATTCATTGCAAGTGATTTAGCATCCTATTCTCTTATACCATCAACAACTAATAAAAGGGAGAGAGTTCTCCATTTGAATTATTAGTCTGTTTGACTCGATTGAGATTGTTATTGTACATGAGTATTTTTTTTCTTGTTTCTTCTTTATTGTAACATGTTATGTTCTTTACTTAGTTTACTACATGTTATTTTATTCCACTAACAATCTAACAAACCAATTGACCTATTACTTGCTTGTAGGAAAGAAGCCTCCCCTATTAAGCACAATGCATTTCGTCCGCCCATGCAATGAATACACTACAACAGTGATCAATAATTTAACTGATTATTCACTATAAATAGTTGTTTCATGTCAGTGCTAAGGAATAAATAGTTGAGACTAAGGTTAAAGGGATGATAACTATCATTTGTATAATTAGAAATTTGTACAGGTCAGTTATAGAGTCATGTGAAGGCCAAGGAAGCATTGCACAATCAATTAGAAGGATGTTCCAATTTAATAGGGATTTAATTCCTCCAGGAATGCAGGTGCAAGGCATGCTGAGTAGAGGCTAAGAATTGGCAAAGTAATTGGCTGATTTTTCCTAGATCAGAGTGAGACAGTTGGCAAAGTGCACGAATTTCTCTGAGAGAGAAAGCATTGTATTTTTTCATGATATTGACTTTATACAATATACAAATAGCGAGGTTTTAGGCAGTGTGCTTTCCCCAGATACATCTTGTGTTGTGCAATTGATTATTTATTTCTCTTACTTGTTATTTGATTGTGTGATTGTGTTTTGTTTCCGCAAATTGTAGAAGGATTAAGTATCTTTCTTTAGTACATTATAAGAATAGATTGATCTCGTTGTTACATTTTCTAAATTTATTAAAATAACATGGGAAAATAACATGGGTTGCTAATACGACATGCCCAAAAAAACCATAACTCATGTTCATATGGCACAATTCATATGATATTTTTAATTTTTAATTTTTAATTTTTAATTAATTAATTTAGCAAAAAGGGAATAAATGACATTAATTTTAAGATAAATCTCAACTTTTGATATGTGGAGGTTAAATATCTATTGTTATCCAAGATAACCATTAGGTTTATTTTGATTCATGAGTCAATTAGTTTAAGTTAGGGTTGTGTTAGTGTCAATATGTTCAGTGATCAAACATGCTCTTTAAGTTTATTTGCTACTAGTTCAAGACCAATTTTTTTTCTTTTCAAACAAGTTTTCAAATAAATTTTGGTCACTGCATATGGTATATGTCAGAAATGAAAATCCCCTCATTCCATCCATGGCCATCACCATCTCACAGGTCATTTCACTCATTATAATTTAGATTCTTAGGTCATTCACTCCATCTCCATCTAGGTCTGTTGTCTAGGTGTCCTTGTTTTTCCACTGAAAAGTCCAAAAATGTCACCAAAGGGGGAGGGGATGATGTATAATGTGAGGAGAACCACTTTTGTAACCTTTTTTTCCAGCTAATATACATTTTCAGCAGACTGTCTTTTTCACTTGAGATTTTGTTTTGGCTCATATGTTACATCTTCATGTCTTATGTATTATTATTACTTTCATAGCAATTTTATTACTTGGAATTCATGCCAGATGCTCCAACTTCCTTCATTTGCTATGTTTTACTGTAAAATTTTATTTCATATCATATTAAAGCCAAATTCTCCTCATCTTCCATGAAAGAAATTTGTTTGTAATTGATTTTCCGCAGTTGAATTCATGCCCAATAGTGGTTTTCATCACATTATTTCACCTGCATAATATTATGAAAAATATAGAATTAGCCTTCTGAATTTTTCAGTTTTATACTGAGAATCTTATATGAATTTTGAGAGAGCCCTCCAAGACTGGAGGGCTAAATTCTAGTTAAAATTTTGTTTGAAATAGTTACACTGGATTGAATATTGAGAAGCCCAATTAGTCCCAGTTTGGTGATAACATTTTGGTGCATATTTTGAGAGCCTAAACCTACATTTTCCAAAAAATTTGTGCTCAATAATTGTTACTAAACTCTTGAAGGTAGCGGGAGGTCAGAAAAAAAAAATCGAGGTTGCATTCTACCTTGGTGACTCCACAGAGATTCTTAGTTTAACGGTGGATTCTAAGAAGATTCATACAAGGAGAACTCTATACACTAATCCACTTGAGATATTTGATAATCTAGAAATAAGTTTCAGAGATATTGGAAGCTCATCAAAATTAGGTAATTTATATCTTTCAAGATTTTCATCTTTTCCCTCTGAGGTTGTTCAAAGTTTTGAAGGCAAGAAGTTTGATGAAAATATAGAAGAAGTTCTTTTTAGATCTAAATATGAGAATGAATTGACTGAAATTATATTATATCTACAAATTTTAGGAGTTGATACATCATCTCTTTTGTCAAATGAAGAAAAAGAAGGGTTTTGGGAAACTGTTACATCAGAATTTTCACTAGAACAAGAGTCATTTGAAAAAATAAAAGAGATCGATCCTTTTGATTTCTTGTTAAGAAGGAGGTCTGGTGTCCCTTTGCCTGAGTGGAGTTATTTTTTTTCTAAACTACAAATTCCCACCTCAAAATCTCCTAGCATCACATCCTCATTCTCTGTTGTTTCTCCTAGTCAAAATATTACTCCTTCCACTTCTTTCTCAAGTAGTACAGTCACTGCCATTATGGCTGGAATTCCTCCTCCTATAGGTCTAGCTAGGTATGCTACTCTTTTCCTACCTTGCATACTCCATGACCTTCTAGATGGGTATTTTTTATGAAACCAACTCCAAAAATAGAAGAAAAGAGAGATCATTGCCTTAGAAATCAGCCACTTAGAGGGGGCAACCTCCTTTAAATTACATAAATGAACAATTCTTCGATGACACAAATGACAAAACCTCCTTTCTATATATATGATTCCATGGGGTCATAATATAATCCTATCCGAACTAACAATAATAATGTAAGGGCACAACAATAATAATAGTGGGCTTTTATGGGGCATAATAATAACAAAATGGGGACTACATGGATACAAAAATAACAATAAGGGGGCTACACTAACACCAATAAGGGACTACACTAGTAATATAAGGCCTAACATTCCCCTCCCCTTCAAAACATTGTTGTCTTCAATGCTTGAGTAGTTCTGGATGCTTCTATATAAAATTTTCATCCTCCCATGTGGAATCTTTAGTGCGTAAGTTCTTCCACTTGATGAGCTACTGTGAAAGTGATCGATTTAATAGCTGTCGAGTTCTTATTTTCGTGACTGCTTTAGGTTCCAATATGATTTTTCCTTCCTCATCAACTTCTAGAAATATTGTTTGAACCGGAAGTTTGCCACCTATAACCTTCTTTAAGCATGAAGCATGGAAAATTGGGTGCACTCGAGAAGATGCAAGAAGATCCAATTTGTATGCCATAGTAACAATATTTTGCAACATCTTGTAAGGACCATAGTGCTTTGGTGATAATTTATTATCCTTCTTAGCTTGCTTGAGGGTCATTTGTTTGTATGGTTGCAGCCATAAAAATACACAGTCACCTACTTCAAAACTTATCTCACTGCGATGTTGATATGTCTATTGTTTCATTCGATTTTGTGCCAAATTTAGGTTATCCTTTAAGAGTTGGAGAACTTTTTGTTCATGCTTGATGTGATCTTCCACTACTTTAACCTTATAATTTTCTCTTAAAGATGATGTGATGGATGACAGATGATATCCATAAAGTGCTATAAATGGCGTCATTTTTGCTACAGTCTGGAACAAAGATTTATACCACCATTCAGCCAGAAGTAACCAATTGATCCTTTGTGTTTTTTTATCAGATAAAAATCAACGAATATATCCTTCCAAAAATTTGTTCACTGTCTCAGTTTTCCCATCAGATTAAGGATGATAAGATGATCTATAAGCAAGTTGAGTACCCAAACAACAAAAGAATGTCGTCCAAAAATTTCCAGTGAAAGTGGGATCTCTATCGCTTACAATAATATTTGGGTTTCCATGTAGCTTTTGAATTGTTTCCATAAATGCAATAGCAACTGTACTCACTTTAAATGGATGAGATAATGCACAAAAGTTTGCATACATGGTAATTCTATCAACTACCACCATGATGACACTCTTTCCTCCGAACTTTGGTAAACCTGTGATAAAATCCATTGAAACCTCCTCCCAACGTTGATTTGGAATGGATAAAGGTTGTAGTAGACATGGGGTCTTAATTGTCTCAACTTTATTTTTCTAGCAAACCAAACATTCCGCCACAAAATTTTGAATACCAGATTTAAGGCCATCCCAAAAAAATTCTTTCTTCACCCCATGGTAAGTTTTTAAAAATCCTGAGTGTCCTCCTAAGGGAGAGGTGTGCAATTCTAAAAGAATATTTTGTTTTAGCTGGAATTCTTACAAATATATAAGCGATATTTGTAGCATAAGAAATCATTTTTCCAACTGAACGTATTAGATGTACTGGGATCTTGCTACAACTTTTGAATGAGTGTCTATACTTCTTCATCATTCTTCCATTCCTCCCTTGCTTCAATTATCCAATCGGGTTGGATAATATAAATAGCACAAAGCAATGTTTCCACATCCTCATCCTTTCTCACGAGTGCATCTGCAACAACATTTAGTTTCCATTTTTTGTAGATGATTTCAAATTCATAACCCAAAATCTTTGTGACCCATTTTTTCCGCTCTTCTGAAGATAGTCTTTGTTCCAAAAAGTATTGAAGACTATCATGATCAATTTTTACTTGGAAGTGTATTCCCATTAGGTAAGGTCACCATTTCTTTAGTGCCTGTATTATTGCCAAAATTTCCTTCTCATAAATAGCTTTATGTAAACGCTTTCCTTTGATTAGACGGCTTTCAAAAGAAATGAGTCTTCCTTCTTGCAATAAAACAACACCAATTCCATTTCATGAGGCATCACATTCCATAATAAAGGTTTTTGTGAAGTTTGGCATAGCTAAGACTGGTGCTTGGCACATTTCCTCTTTAAGATGTTCAAAGGCCTTAGTTGCTTCAGGAGTCCATGAAATTGCATATTTCTTCAATAATGTTGTTAGAGGTGTTGCTATTCTCCCATAATTCTTAACAAACTTGCGATAATACCTTGTTAACCCGAGAAATACTCACAACTGCTTTATGGTTGTGGGGACTTTCCATTCCTTAATGGCTTTAATTTTTTTAGGGTCTACCTTAACACCCTCCTGAGATACAATATGACCTATACATTCCACCTCTTCTACTCCAAAAAACCATTTGGAGGTTTTTGCATTTAATTTTTTCTCCTCCAATAGTTTGAGCACCCTGCCAACATGTTGAACATGATCCTTCCAAGACCTATTGTAGATTACTATACCATCAAAAAATGCTAACAAAATTTTTCAAAGGAAGGGTTTAAAAATGGAATTCATCAACCCTTGAAATGTAGAAGGTGCATTGGTAAGGCCAAAAGGCATGACCAAAAATTCATAATGACCCTCATGAGTTCAAAAATTTATTTTTGGAATGTCCTCAATCTTCATTCTACTTTGATGATATCCTGAATGGAGATCCAAATTGGTGAAATAAATTGTTCCATGTAATTCATCCAATAATTCATCAATCAAAAGAATGGGAAATTTGTCTTTAATATTGAGCTTATTGAACTCCCTATAATCTAGACACATGCGCCATGATCCATCCTTCTTGTGCACCAATACTGATGGACCAGAAAAATAATTTTGACTAGGTTGAATTATGCCAACATCTAGAATTTATGTAATCATATGTTCAATTTCTCTCTTTTAGAAATAAGGATATCTGTAAGGCATGATGTTTGGAGGAACACTTCGTATAATCAAATGAATATCATGGTCACGATCACGAATAGGTGGGAGTCCTTTGGGAGTTTCAAACACCTTGGAATGATTATCTAATACTCTTTGGAGATATGGAGAAATATATGATTTTGATGTTGGAACTTCTAGGGAGCATAATTGTGCAATGAAGCCTCGATGTTCTTTCTTCAGAAGCTTTGTCATGACATTAGAGCTTATTATCTTTCCCAGATTCCATGTTGTTAAGTCCCAGTAATTTTCATATTGGCAAGAACAAATGAACAGGGGTAACATCAAACCAATCTTTGGAGTCCTAGGACCTAGCCTTCCTAGACTCAGAGAGGGATCTCTCTAATGTTTTCTTGTAAAAGTTTTTAACTTGATAGATTTAGGTTTTGATTTTAGGCTAGTTATAGGGATTAGGATTTTTTTTTTGTTTTGGTTGGGTAGGTTATCAAGGGAAATAGGTAGAGTAAGAGAGGATCAATTCATTGGGCTATGGAGTCTACAAAGTTTTTGAAAATTATAAAAATGAGTCAAGGATAGTTCAAAGGGAAAGTTGACAAGGAAAAATGGATCTAAGTAGGTATAAGGAGAATGAAATGAACATGGAGGTGTGAATACAATATGTTAAGGGGAAATCAAGGATCCTTTAACAAACTAATAAACAAGAAAAATATTCTAAGATGATAGCATAATAAACTTGAAGAGAAATAAAGGATTCTCAACCAAACAATACTAAGCAAGCCTTAAAAACAACATATAAGTAAGCTAAGAGAGTAGTGAAGGATTCTCTAATAATTTCTTGCAAACAGATAGAAATCTAATATAACATCTTAGTAACACTAAAGAGCATTCAAGGATTCTTTAGCAAAACTTTGAAGAAGAAAACATAGAAATCAAGGAAGCACGCAGAAGTAGGGTGCCAAGAAGGAAAATCCTATTTTCTATTTCTGTCCTATGAATAAATGAACCATAAAAATAATGAATAACTGAAGAAAACAAACACAAATATGGAATACATCACCATATAACCAATCTTAATAAATCCTAATAGTGAGCTTAATCCACAGATGCACATTCCAAAACCATCATCAAGCACCAAGACAATTTATCTTCAATCTCAAAGTCTGTATATTACTCTCAATAAACATCCAAAAATTACAATAAGGCCTCAAGGCTCTATTTAACCAGGAAATGAGGAGGTGGAAACCCTAAGAGGCTTTTAGAAACCATAAATACACCATAAATGTCATTTATGTCCAAAGGCGCCATGGAAGGCCCAAGGCACATAATAAATATTGCAATAAATGAAAGATAACCTAAACATAACTCCTTAATCAACTCTAAAATTATTTTCCCAAAAAAATCTCGAAAATATCCTTTAGTGTGTTTTTTTGACTTTTTTGCAAGAGGGCAACTTCAGAGGTCTGAAAGCACAACACCTGCACAGGAAAACTGGGTCCACTTACAGCCAAGTTTTGAAGGATTTCCCGATGTCGGAATTGGCTCCGTAATGGCTCGTTGGAAAGCCTATTGAGTCTAATTTCAAAAAACGCATTTGGTTTTATGATTGGGCTTCATTAACCTTTTAAAAAATTAAATATCCCAAGCTTGCTGTAGGCGCAGCGCCAGTCTTGAAAAACTAGGTAGAAAGGTGAAAAATGAGGTGTTTTTCAGCCTTTTGAGGGACCAAAAATGCTCCAAATGCTCTGAAATTTGATGAGAATGCTATACTTGAGCTGAAAATTCCAAAAATGCAAATTCCCCCCCCCTAAGGATGCCAGATATGAAAGCGTAGCGCCAAGGGTGTTCCGCCTTCAGGCCTTAAAATTAGCAAAAAACTAAAAATTCTCAAAAAGTTCCCAAAATTGGTGGATATATTCCTTATGGGGTTTGGGAGGCCTGTAGAGAAGCTTCAGCCAAGATTCCAAGGTTTTCTTGGTCTTTTTCCTCCTTGAGTAATTTTATTTCGGCAAGGGCTCCTTTGAGCTTAGCCTTTGCAATTTCATTTTGCAATGCAAAGTGCTTGCTCATCTTCTTTTGGAGGTCAAGTTACCTCTTTGTTTTCTTCAGCTACTTGTTTTTGTTCTTATAATAGTCAATGTTATACATTTCCATGCCAAGGCATCTTTCTAGATCTCTAATTTCTGCATCTTTGCTTTGGAGCAATATGCTAGTGGCCCTCTCCTTATTTGTATGTTCACTGTCAAGGTCAATGATGTCAAGCTCATGCTTACCTTTCTTACCTTTCTTCACATTTTGTTTGCCTTTATCTAGCAGCTTGGTAGAAGTTGAAGGCATGGCACCTTGCCTTTTAGAGGCAACAAACACATGTCTTTCTCCTCTTTGATATGTCAATGGAAGAGGTTTGATTGTGATCATTTTTGTGTTTTCATCATGGCTGCCATCGTTTTTCTCCATGTCTTCTTCTTCATTACCCTTATTGTTGCTTACCTCAGTACCTTCAACATCGGCCTCATTGTTGGCCTCTTCACTGATTTCTGCACTATCCTTTGTATCGCCTTCATCTTGTTCATCATTACTGCTAGGAGTCTCATGGCTGTGTTCTTTACTGCTCTTATAAAATTATTCATTTTCTTAATTGTTTTCATGATTGTCATGACTGTCATGACTGTCTTCTTTGATATTTTGATCCTTGGTGTCACTGATGTCATTTTCCTCTATGTTTTTTGTTTCATTGGTTACCTCTGCCTCTTTATCTTCAACATCATCATTATCATATGTTTCTTTGTCACTTTCTTGTTCACTAATACTTCCTTCTTTTGTGTCCATACTATCTTCTGCCTATTCATCTTCAACATCAACATTTCCCTTATCATCATTTGTTTCTTCCATGCTGACATCACTGCCCCCTACTTCTCCATTTTCTTCCTCTCTACTTTCCTCTTCTTCATCATGGCTTAATTAATTTTTTCTCTCTCCTTAATTAGTATTTGATTGCTCATCATGGTCACTTTCTTCTTTGGCTGATACATTGGGAGAGGGTGAGGAAGGGAGGTTTTCTTGAGAAGAGGATACATGTGTAGATGATGAGGCATGATCAGTAGGAGGTGATGGAGGAGTAGAGGGAGGAGGATGAGATGATGAGGGTAAATTTGGATGATGATGGGTCTGTGGGCTTGTGAATACCTCATGAGTAATGAACACCTCCCATGGTATGCCCTTTTTCTCCAACTGATGTAGCACAACCATCTTGATCAAGGAATGGTGGAACAAACTCTACATTTGATGGGAATAGTACCTCCTTTGCACAACAGAAGACATCTTGTCGATACTCCTATAGACGTAGTAGGGTAAATGAAGCATCTTGACCCTAGTGAAGTGCATGAGTAATCTGATATGGTAGGAGTAGAGCCTAGAGTATCTCCCCTCACATGTAAAATATTTCATGATGACCCTCATCAAGGGTGCATACCTCTCGAGGAGGTGTGAAAAATGGAAAATGGATTTGCAGCCTTCTTTGTACCTAGGTTTGAGAAATGGCTCATAGTATATTATGTCTAACTTTGCTCTTTTGAACCACTTTTCACCAACATTGGGTATGCTTGTAGCATGGGCAATGGCATCTGATGATAGCTCAAATTCTAACCCTGCAAGATTTAGTTGTTTATTGTGTAGGTTGAGGATAAACAACCTAGTGAGCTCACGGTGACTTTGCACTTGTTGGACCTTTTCACAAAACTGGAAACAACCTACATTTTGAAAGCATGTGATGATCATAGGAGAGGATTTAAGCTCCAAAGTGTCTTGGGGTTCAAACCTATTCACCTTCCCACCTTTGTGCTTCTACCTCATAGGAAATTGGCCTCCTTCACTGTTAATACTCCCTCCTTCTCCTAACATTTTGATTTTTTCTGCCTTTAAAAAAATCCTAGCTCTGTTTGTGAAGCTTGATATGAGGATTGATTTGGGATGATGGTGAAATTCAGCCTTTGCAAGTGAGTGATAGGAAGGTGTAAGTGTATGAATAAGCCCTTTAAGCCTTGATGAATGGTAAACTTGAACTCAATGTAGTTACCCTATGTCATACCCTACTTGATTGATAAACTCCTATTTGTAGATGATGGAGTTGGGAACAGGGATTTTAGCATGAAGACTTAGGGTTTCTAGTCCTTAGAGTTTTGCCAATTTTCCTTTAACATTGAATCATGAAATTCACTGGAGGATAAGGAAAAACATCCACCTAACAACTTCCAATGTCTTTGCAGGTCCTTGGATGTAGCTTGGAAGAGTCTTTTTATGATTTTTTGGCAATTTTCACGTGGAGGAAGAGCTCCTGGCGAAGGCGCAGCGCCTTCACGCACAGTCGGGTCCCTTCTGCACAATGCGTAGTACCTGCACGTGTTCCTGGGTGTCAGGCCTCCTAGGCACAGCGCCTGCGCGTACCTTTTCTAGTCGGCTTCCTGGGCACAACGCCTGAATGCGTTCAGGCCTATCGGGATCTCCCAACGTGTAGCACTAGGCATGTTTTCTGCCTGTCGAGCTCTCCCTGGGCGAACGGGTGGCGCCTGCATGAACGTGCAGTTCAGTTCCCTGAATGCGCAACGCAGTGTAAATTTACACTGAAAAACTTCCTGAATGCATAGTGTCGGGCACTGAATGCGTAGTGCCTGCACGAGCGCGCAGCACCGGGGAAACTCACTCAAATTTCACTAAAATCTCATATTTTTCTCCTTGAAGGTTTTTGATTCTTTTGCAAGTGAACAGTGAGCCAAGTGACAAACACAATGACCCTTTATAGTCTTAGTAAAATAAATTTAACCTTTGTAGACCCACTCTCTAATGTTTTTAGTCCCTTTGTCACTTTTACTGATATTCTTTTTGACCTTTTGCAGTAGGCGACTTAAAAGACTTTCAAATGGCATTTTTCCCTTCTAACCATTTTTATTTGTTTTCTCCTCAAGTTGCTGACATGGTGAACTTTGACTCCCTTTGGCCTATTTATGCAATTAGCACTCTGTTCTGCATATGTTTCTTTGAGTCACATAATTTACTGTGTTTTGGCTTGTTCATGTCTTTCAATCACTTTTATTCCATAAGTGTCATGAAAACCTTGAAGTGACCCTCTTCCCTCTGATCTTTGGAACATGTTAAATTTAATTTGACAACCTTAGGCACTTGTGTAGTGGCAGTACCTTTAAAATTTCTTTGTTCTTACCTTGAAGATCAAATTACCTTGTGCTTGATGGGTGATTGAAAAAAAAATTGTTTCATCCTTCTCATTGATCCTTAGGCATGATAAATCCACCTTTGATAAGCACTATAGTCTTCACAATCATGTATGTTATCTCCTCTTTAGCCACTTCTGATTTGCAGGTGCCATGAAATACTGATTTAGCCCTTTCTGATGTTCTTGGATTTTGACATATTTAGTCACACAGTAGCAACATTATAATCAGTTTGGCTTTCCATCTTGGAGCTTAACCCTATGTTTTTATTCTTTTGATCATTAAGTGTAAATGACTGAAAATGGGAGCTTAACCTTCCTCTCACTGATACTCTTTGCATTCTCTTTCTTTTGAGGCAGTGAGACACTTAACCTTGGAAAACTCTGGAAGTCACCTAAAATATTTTCTTCAAACCTTCCTTCTGTTGTCATCATGGAGGTTTTAATCATCTTTACTTTACCTCCCTTGCCTATCTTTCCAAAACCTTATATTTCTGGGTTGTTGGAGAGGAATTATTAGTGTTTTCTTCTAAGTTCTCTATATCCCTTTCAATTTCATTCGTTTCTGTTTAATTCACCTAACTTTTTCCATTTTTATATATGATTTATAAAAATCTTCAATTCATGCTTGGTTCTACTGGTGTGCCTCTATCCATGTGATTTGCTACATTGGCTCCTTGCTTGGCACACTGGTGGCCCAAACAGTCTTAAGAACCCATATTTTTCTTGAACATAAGTTGCTTCCTCCTCCTTTTCTTGTGTATATCTTTAATGAGGAGTAGACCTCTTACCTTAACAATTTTTCTGTTGATAGTCACCTTGAAACTCCTGTAGAAATGTCAAAATGAACAATTTCCTTTTGCAGAACTTGAACTTGATAAGGTGATATTCTTAGACAATTTTACCTATCTATATTGGAAAAACATGTGCTAACCTTATTTCACATTTGATTCATCTTCTAGCATAGGAAAAGCAGAGCTCAAAAACATCAAGGATAAACCTACAACCTATGAAACCCTAATTGACCTAGTGAGAGGAGTCTTTGACCTGGCCTTTAACTAAAATTGGTTTTAGAGTCTTTAGGTGTAAAAATAGAGTTTTTGACAAATTGATATATTGAAGATCCAAAATCCAATGTACTTGATTTATCTAAAGAGCCTACAGACATATTTTTTAGATCATCAATGTTTGAGGTACCTGGTGAACATGATAAGGAGCAGGCGGTTTGACAATCCTAGATGGAAAGTGGAGGGGTTAGGCAGAGGCCAAATAGAGTGCCGAGGTTATGGGTGGGAAAATAGGATAAATCTGAGTGGCATAAGCCCATGAGGGGTCTTTTAGGAGTGGTAGTTTAACCATGGAACGACAGAGTAGTAAAATAGTGAAAAGTTTGTTTTTAAGGATAATTAAGGCAGTGAGATTTCTAAAACTCACAATATTCATGAATAATGTTTTTATAAATCTAGAATTGATATTTAGTCATCCAATTATAGTAAAAATTATTGATGACTAATAGTGGCTCCACTTGGGGAGGGCAGCTCCTTTTCAGGAGGTGTCCAAGACTTCAGATATCAAATCTTTGAGTTTATGAAGACTAGTGCCTCATCTATTTGGGCAGATTTTTCTTCTTTCATTTGTTGATGTTTCTCTTGAAGCTATGATCTCAAGAATCTGAAAGACATGATTGCTTCAACCTGATATCTACCTACCCATCATACCTTTTCCTATCAATTTTTTCTTCTTGTGGGTGCATTTAGACTAGAAAACCCTTGACATTCTTTTTTCTTTTGAAGGAAAAACAAACTATCCACTTGTACCCTTATCACTTCCAAGAGTTCAAATTATGCTAGTGAACTCTTTTATTCTCTACCTATACTATTCATCTGTCAAGATTAAGCTGTTTGAAAGACTTCAATCTGTAATCTACTGACATTAAATTGAAAACATGATTTAAGCTAGGATTAAGCAATTTGATTCACCATGGGCTGTGGCATTGGTACAAGATGCACACAGACATAATTTTGGTACAAAAAAAACCAGAAAACATGAGGGATGTGATTTAGAATTTATTAGGCATCCCTCTCTTTCTCTTTGGTTCAGATTTGAGCATTGAGAACCAGCAATTTCTTTCCTAATCTATCCTACTGACAAGTCAAGTTTAAATAGTTTGACAAGTCTTCTTTCACTAACCTATCAGCACAAATTTAAACATGTCTAATCAAGATTAGGTTGTATGATTAAACAAGACTCTTTTTCTTAACAAGCAGTGGCATTTAGGCTTGCACACTTTCAGCAATACTCTTTTTTGGGTATGGGGCTGTACCTCTTCTTTAAATCTGCCCTCTTTTTCATCTTTTATTTTTTCTTATTTTTCATCAATCAATGTTATGTACAATGAATGAAAGTTTCAACTTAGGAATTCCAAAAAAATTAGCATTTGAGCATCCTGCCATTGACAGGACCTCCGAATAACTCAGTTCCATCTAGCTCTTGCAAAAATAATGCATTGTTACCTCTAACTGAATGAATGACGTAGGGACCCTTCCACAAATTTTCAAATTTTCCATGCTTTCCTTTGTCCTCTCTCCTTGAATCCCACTTCAACACTTTGTCTCCAATGTGAAAATCATTAGCCTTGGTCCTTCTGTCAAAGATCTTCTTGATGTTTTCTTGCATTGCTTGTGTCCCCTCATAAAATTCTTCTCTTGATTGCTTCAAATGAATGGTTTGGTTTAGCCTCCTTTGTATGTCATTCTCTTCTGATTGCACCTCTTGGAGGATTTTCATAGCCAGAACTCTCAAGGATGTTGGGAAGACTGCATCCATGCCATAAACCAGTTGATAGGGAGACATACCAATTGATTTCTTGGTGGTTAGCCTATCAACCCATAGTGCATGCACTAGTTTTCTATGCCATGCGTTTTGTTTTTCTTCTAGCAGCTTCTTGATGATATTCACCAAGCTTTTGTTAGAGGACTCAGCCAGCCCATTACCTTGAGGGTAATAAGCTGTTGAATTCCCTAATGTGATGTGGTACTTATAGAAAAAGTCCACCATTATTTTAGATTTAAATGCGTCAGCATTATTGGTGATAATATTTCTTAGACAACCAAAACGGGACAAGAAGTTGGTTTCAAGGAATTTGATGATGACTAAGTCAGTAGCATTCCTAGAAGGGATGGCCTCTATCCACTTGGTGAAATAGTCCATAGCAGTAAGGATCCACTTGTGTTGGCCAGATGAGGTAGGGTGAATTTCTCCAATGAATTCCAAACCCCACTGTTGAAAATCATCTTCAACACTGATAGGATGTAAAGAAAAAGGCATAATTTTTCTCTTGCCATCAAAGATTTGGCATTTATGGCAAGTCAGGACTAGCTTATGGGTATCAGGAAAAAGTGTGGGCCAATAGTAGCCATCTCTAAGGATTTTGTTAGCTGTGGTTTTCCAGTAGAGATGACCTCCACATTCCCCCTCATGTAACTCATGCATGATTCTATCTGCATCATCTTCAAGAAAACACTTAACCAAGATACCAACAGAATTTTTCCAATACAAAACTCCATCTAAAATGTAGAAATTTAAAGCTTTTTGCTTCAAGAATCTAGCTTTTATTTTGGATAAAGTAGGAGGAGAATTAAGATAAAAAAGCACATATAAAATATCAACATACCAAGATGAATTCAGAAATACTTCTTCAATGTGGGGAGCTATGAATTCTTCTTGTTCCTCTAAAGCATCAACCATATTTATGTCTAGTACTTGAAAATTTGATTCAGCCGTGAGTTTTGAAATTCCCTGTCCTTTGATCAGTTTTATAGATCTGATTTCCAAATCATTCTCTAGGATAATAGCAATCCATTTACCTCTTTTACCATCAAGGTCTTGATTTAGAATATCTTTCACAACTATGTGTGGAACAAAAGCAATGACATGGGAGTGAAAAATGTAAACACTAAAATCTTTCAATGCTTTGATCAAGACAAAAGCTTGCTTCTCCATGATGTTATACTTTAGAGGAGCATCTCTCAATGCCTTGCTGAAGAAGGCTATGGGTTGTTCTTATCCGATCATGTTCTTTTGAAGCAACATTGCAGCTATAGTGTGTTCTGATGCAAAGGAGAAAATGAAGAAATCTTTGGTAAAGTCGAGGCTGATTAGAACTGGTGTTTGGGTGAGTGCTTGTTTCACTAGTTCAAATTATTTTTTTGCTTCCAACATCCACTTTACTCCTACTTCTCTTTTCAACATGTTTGTGATGTTCCTTAGGAGTTCATCAAGATTGGGTATGAACCTTCTTAGGAAATTAATCTTTCCAATGAAAGATTGTAGCTCTTGAATGTTTCTTGGGTGGCTGATTTGTAAGATACCCTCAATCCTTTTGAGGTATATTTTTATCCCTTTTTTAGAAATGATGTGGCCTAAGAGTTTTCCTTCTTGAAGACCAAATAGTGTTTTCTTAGGATTCAAAGATAGGACATACTTCCTACATTTTTCAAAGACTTTTCTCAAATGGACTAGGTGCTCTTCATCAGTTTTAGAGTAGACAGTGATGTCATCAAGGTATATGACTATGAAGTGGCCTATGTCTTCAGAAAAATTTATGTTTGTGGCTCTTTGGAAAGTATCCCCCATATTCACCAACCCAAATGGCAATTTTACATACATGAATGTGCCCCAGGGTGTGGTGAACGCAGTTTTGTGTTGATCACGTGGAAGTACTAGTACCTGATTGTAACCTGAGAATCCATCAAGCAATGATATCCTTTTAGAACCTACCACCCTCTATATGATATGATCCATCTTGGGTAAAGGGTAATTTTCCTTCAGGGAGGCTTTTTTTAAGTTTCTAAAGTCTATAGATAGCCTAATCTCCCTGGTTTTCTTCCTAAATGACACAAGGTTTGAGACCCATTCTGAATACCTGATTGGGACTATGATCCCATCATCATTCATATTTTTTATTTCTTTTTCAGCTAGAGGGACTAGGATGGGGTTTATTCTTCTTAATTTTTGCTTGAAAGGTTTCTGATTTTCTTTGAGAGGAATTTTGTGTTGGCAATATGTTTCTTGTTTTCTATAATATTAAATTGATTGTCCTTGATGGAAACTCTTTGGCAAAGGACGAAGAAAACTATATGTATGAAGAATCTCAGCAGTCTCTTAGAAGTTTTGTGCAGCGGATTGGTTATTTTTAATAAATCACAATGTATATGTGGGTTTGTAAAGGCCAAGTCGTGTATGCACATGGAGAAGTACGTCCCAAGTTGCGTATGCCTATTTGTGCTCCAAAATTATAATACCAGGGGGATTTACCATAGTATTAGCCCACAGTATTAAGCGATGTATTATCTATTTGATTCCATACAGGATTAACATCAGTATTTGAGTGGTTTTGACACATGGTATTGGTAAAAACTAAATCTATATAAGGAGAAGAAGATCATAGTGTAAGATGTGCATGAGTAAGGGTCGTGAATGAATAAATTTCTCTAAGGAATATTTGCATGGATGAACTCTGTTTTAATTGATAGATCCGAATCTATGATGCACGCATGGATATAATGATGGTTCAAGATCTCTAGATCTGAAGATGACGAAGCTCTAGTATGATCTACCGAAGAAATGATGAAGAACTGGCGCAAGTCTACTGAAGAAAATGAAGAAATATGGGTAAGTTTTATAGATCTGGTCTGTTCTAAAAAATTTAATTTTACATATCTATACGCTAGTTGGTCTCAGTAAAAGCACATATATAAACGGGTTCGCTTCATGAAAAGTGTGTATGGAAGTTAGGGTTTGCTAAAGCTTATTGCAGATGTTACTATTGTGATTCCTGCTTTTTTTGTTGTTGTTTGTCAATGAAGTCTTCTTGAAGTTCTAGGTTGTTTGAATATTGAGTATGTTGCTAAGTTGATCATGAACAAATGTAATCAATGATTAAGAAAACATGATTAAGGTTGACTGACGGTCTAAAGGTTCTACACTGCTGAGAAAATGTCTGACTAGAAGCCTCAAATCTGAATCTGAGTCTAATCACATTCTAAAGGATAGTATACACAGAAGTATTGTAGGTTTTAACCCTGAACAGAAATTATCTACACACGAATCTTATAACAGAAAATAAACAATAGCGAGAGCATAAAACATAAAACAGATAAACACAGAGATTTTCCCCTGGATCCCAAATCGGGACGACCAGCTTAATTTTTCATTATATTCCTTTCAGTGTTACAACACATATATATATACATGCCGAAACATACATAAACCCCAATCCATTAACCCTAGATTAGAACATAACCATAGTTCCCTTGACCGGATCTACAAAATACCAGGGGCCGAAAACCATCGTACCCCAAAACCATGTGCAAACTCATGCACAAACATGGGTGGGTCCGCATATGAGTGGGACCCAGACAGGGAAATTTTTGGAGCGGCGCCGTAATACCTCCCATGCGGCTACCGCCCTCGTGACCCCCACGCACCGCAACATACAGCGCGTGGGGGCTAGTCGTGGAAATAATATAACACATACCCAACATTCTCCCACTTGTTGTTTTCTTTCCATAGGGGGCCACAGGAGAGCTTAGTCATTGGGCCAATTCTTCAACACCCATTGTTTCTCTACACCAAGAGAACTTCTGAGTGCTCACAGACTTCGTCAATGCATCCGCAACATTCTTCAAAGTGTCCACCTTTACCAGCAACACCCTTTTAGCCTCAACCATATCTCTAACAAAGTGATATTGAACATCAATGTGCTTTGTCTTTGAATGATAAGCAGGGTTCTTAGCCAAGAAAATGGCACTTTGGCTATCACAGTCTATCCTTATAGCTTGCTGTACCAACCCCATACTTGAACACAATCTCTGCAACCAAACTGCTTCCTTGCTTGCATGAGTGGCTGCTATGTATTCTGCCTCTGTAGTTGAAAGAGCCACTACAGACCGTCTTTTACTCATCCAACTGACTGCGCCTCCAAATAGGCTAAACACATACCCACTTGTAGATCTTCTTTGGTCCAGATCTCCAGCCCAGTCTGCATCAACAAAACCACGAATGTCCAACATTCTTTCCAATCCTGGTCTTCCCTGGTAGCACAAGCCATAGTCACTAGTGCCACGTAAATATCTGAAAACCCGCTTCACTGCTGTCCAATGCTCCTTCCCTGGGTTTGACATAAACCTGCTCAATACTCCCACTGCATGTGCAATGTCTGGTCTAGTACAGACCATTGCATACATCAGGCTACCCACTGCACTGGCATATGGAACACGGGACATATACTCCTCTTCTTCTTGTGTCTTGGGACACTGTTCAGCAGACAGCTTTACACCTACAGGAATAGGAACCTTCACCGGTTTACTATCCTGCATATTGAACCTCTGCAATATAGTCTCGACATACTTCCTCTGGTTTAACCACAGCTTCCTCTTTGCCCGATCTCTCTTAATTTCCATGCCCAAAATATAGTTTGCAGCACCAAGATCCTTCATGTCGAATTTGGAGAACAGTTGGGTCTTCAAATCTTGGATAATTTCTTTGTCATTTCCAATAAAGAACATATCATCCACATACAAGACCAAATAAATAACACGGTCACCAATTAATTTAAAATAAACACAGTGATCCTCCTTGCTTCTGGTGAAGCCAAGTCCCCGTATATAGGTATCAAATTTCGGATACCACATCCTTGGTGACTGTTTTAACCCATACAGAGACTTCTTCAACCTGCATACTAGTTCTTTCTTACCCTTCACCATAAAGCCTTCAAGTTGCTTCATGTAGATCTCCTCTTCTAGATCCCCGTGAAGAAATGTTGTCTTCACATCCATCTATTCTATCTCAAAATCAAATGCAGCAGCAACAGATAGAAGTAATCTAATAGAAGTAACCTTGGCAACAGGAGAAAAAATATCACCAAAATCAATTCCCAGCACCTGGGAATAACCTTTTGCTACCAACCGAGCTTTGTATTTCTCCACCTTGCCTTCTACATTCATCTTCTTCTTAAACACCCATTTTCTCCCATTGGGCTTCCTTCCAGCCGGCAACTCCACCAGATCCCATGCCTCATTTTTGTGCAAGGATGCCATTTCATCAACCATGGCCTCCTTCCAAAGTTTTCCATCCTCTGAATCTACTGCCTCCCTGACAGTTCTGGGTTCATCATCAGTTATAGTTAAGGCAAAACCTGAACAGAAAGCAGATGGACTATACCTTTCTGGTTGCCTTCTTTCCCGAACTGATCTTCTCAAAGCTGGAGTTTGTAGCTCTTCATCTTCTGAGTCTTCTTCTGTTGTAGAGTCTGATTCATCCTCCTTTAGCTCAAACTCTATCTTCTCAGGTTCCTTTGGTAGGACTTCATGTTTAACAACATCTTTCACTTCTCTAAACACCACATCTCGACTGTACACAACCTTCCTTGTTTCTGGGTTCCAAAGCTTGTAACCCTTTAAACCATCTTTATACCCAATAAAGATGCACCTTTCAGATTTATTATCCAACTTGGTCCTTTTCTCCTTTGGAACATGTACATATGCATCACTTCCAAATACCCTTAGATGTGAAATAGAGGGTTTCTTACCAGTCCATACCTCATGTGGGGTCTTATCCTCCAACGCTGATGAAGGTGATCTGTTAACTAAGTAACATGCAGTCTCCACTGCCTCTGCCCAGAATTCTTGTCCTAACCCGGTACCACTGAGCATGCTTCTTGCCTTTTCCATCATTGTTCTATTCATTCTTTCTGCAACTCCATTTTGCTGAGGTGTGTATGGAGTAGTCTTATGTCGTGCTATACCACACTTCTTACAGAACTCTTCAAATTCATTCTTGCATAACTCCCCACCATTATCTGTCCTCAGCGCCTTTATCTTCTTCTCTGTCTGGTTTTCCACCAGAGCCTTAAATTCTTTAAATTTGTCAAAGACTTCAGATTTCTTCCTCAAGAAATATATCCATGTATTCCTTGAGAAGTCATCTATGAATGAAACATAGTACACAGACTTTCCCAGTGATGGAGCTGACACAGGCCCAAACACATCACTGTGCACAAGTTCTAATATCTTGTTTGCCCTCTTAGCACCAGAAGGAAAACTCACCCGATTCTGCTTCCCATATACACAATGTTCACAAAAATCGAAATCTAGAGAACAATTAGACAAACCTTCTACCATACCATCTCTATGCAGTATCCGAAGGCCCTTCTCTCCAATATGTCCAAGCCTTTGATGCCATAGCATGGTCTTTTCTCCAGAGACAGCTAGGCTTTCCGTCCCACTTTCAGGAACCACAGAACTGTTACACCCATCGCAGGTGCTACCTTCGCAGCTTGTCTGAGTTCAGTCCGAACTCACACATTAATACCGGTGCTCCCAGCGAACCATCTTGCAGGCATCTTTCTCGAACACTATTTTTACACCTGCATCATCCATCTTGCTTACAGAAATCAGATTTCTGGCCAATGTAGGAATATGCAGAACACTAGGAAGTGTTCTAATCCTCCCACCTTGCAGCTTCAGCTTGACCTTTCCACATCCGACGATTCTGGCCTTCCTATCATCCCCTAGGAAGACATCACCACTATCATATTTCTCATACTCGCAGAACCACTCCCTATGGGGAGTGAAGTGAAAGGATGCACCTGAGTCAATCAACCATGACTCATGATCTACATGTGTATTTGAAGAAGAAGCCAAATACACATCCCCACCTTCATCCGAGGTGGTTTTTGCCTCTGCAGAAGGACCTTCATCAGATCCCTTTCCTTTCTAGGAGCTTTAGATCTGCATTCCTTTTTGTAGTGCCCTTCCTTTCCGCATTTCCAGCACACCTTTACAAACTTTCCAGGAGATTTAGATCTCCCTCTAGATTTAGATCTCCCACTCGAAACCTTATTCTTGTTTCTGTTCTGGGACCTTCCTCGTACAAATAAGGCATCTCCATTCCGACCCTCCATATTTCTCCGTCTCATTTCCTCCGACAGCAAGGCTGAGACAATGTCATCAAAATTCAAGGTAGTTGTATTGCTACCTATTGCAATAACCAGACTGTCCCATGAATCTGGTAGAGAACACAACAAGCTGATGCACTTATCTTCATCTGAGATTTTAATATCAATAGATGATAGCTGACTTACCACAGTATTGAAGGCATTCAGATGCTCTGTCACCGAGTCTCCATCCTTCATCCTCAAGTTATACAGCTTTTTCCGTAGGAACAATTTATTCACTAGAGACTTAGATTGATACAAAGTCCCTAGCTTTTCCCACAAGGTCTTCGCCGTAGCTTCCCCAGATACATTCAACAATACTGAATCTGAGACACACAACCGTATTGTGCTCTTAGCCTTCCGATCCAGTTTCTTCCAGTCTTCATCTGACATCGTCGTTGGTTTAGTACTTGGATCTACCGCGATCCACTGATCTTTATCCACCAGCAGATCCTCCATCTTGAGTTTCCACAACTCAAAACTCTGACCATTAAATTTCTCGATCTCTATCTTTCCGCCGCTCGCCATCTTATTTCACCGCAAGAATCGATCCCGCAGATCTCCCACTGCACAGGGTCTACCACAGGCCCGAGCAAAAAACCCTCAACAACAAAGGCGTCCCCTTGAAGCCGAAACAACTCTGATACCAAATGTAGGTTTTAACCCTGAACAGAAATTATCTACACATGAATCTTATTACAGAAAATAAACAATAGCGAGAGCATAAAACATAAACAGATAAACATAGAGATTTTCCCCTGGATCCCAAATTGGGACGACCAGCTTGATTTTTCATTATGATCATTTTAGTGTTACAACACATATATATACATGCCGAAGCATACATAAACCCCAATCCATTAACCCTGGATTAGAACATAACCATAGTTCCCTTGACCGAATCTACAAAATACCAGGGGCCGAAAACCATCGTACCCCAAAACCATGTGCAAACTCATGCAAAAAACATGGGTGGGTCCGCATATGAGTGGGACCGCATACCAAAAAAAATTTCGCCGGGGCGCTGCCCCGGACCCCGACAGGGGGGGCTGCCGCCCCCCCTCTGACCCCCCTGCTGCGCCTGGCACAACGTACAGCGCATGGGGCTAGTCGTGGAAAGAATATAACACATACCCAACAAGTATACATGGGTTGGTATAAATAAAATCATGTATACACGCAGCTTTAACAAAGAAAAGTAGCATATTCATTCCAGGTTATGAAAACAGTATGCACTAAGGCATACGTAGGTTGGTGTTCAAGAAAGCGCGTATGTACGCGACTTCAGTGAAGAAAAGTAGCATATGCTATTTGAATTAATGACTATTCAGGGTTTTGTATCTGCATATCTATTCGGAAGTCAGGGTTATTTCTGAAGTTCTGGTTACAGTGTTTTCACTGTTCTAATTGAAGCATTGGGCAAAGTTTATGATTGTTGATAAAAGGTTGTGTTGATGCTGTTTGATCAAGTATGAAAATTGATGAAACGTGGTCCACAGTGGGTTTGAGGGTTGAAGCCTTCAGTATGGAAGTATAAGCTTCCTTCCAGTAGAAGTCGGTGTTATGTTCAGGGGGTTGAAGCTCCCTTCCATGAGTGGCTAGTAAACGAGAAGAAAGGGGGTTGGAGCTCCCTTCCAGTAGCATCTAGTAAATGAGTGAAGGTTGTAGCCTTTTTCAGGTATAAGCCTACATACTGATATGAGTCTACATCAGTACAATGTTGTAAACAATTTTCCATATAATAAATATGGAAGACAGAGACGATAGCAACGGTAGTTTTCTCCCGAATTGGGTTTCCACCTTAAATACTGGTGTTCATGTGTGTTCCACTTGTATGATGTTTTATACTGCTGTTACTGCATACATTTACCGATTATCTAATCTGATGCATAACTGGTAAATCTTATTTAATGATTGGTTCTTAGAAGTTTTCTAAAACTAGAAAGTTATATCAATATACACTAGTTTATTTCAACATATCCGCGTGTATATGCGAGTTCGGTTCATAAAAGCTGCGTATGGAATTCTACAAAAGAAAAAGTTAAATTTATAGATATGAGCTCTAAATACTGATTCAACCCCCCTCTCATTATTTTTCCCAACAATTGGTATCAAAGCAGGTCCTTCTGAAGAAGCTTAGCCGCTAGAAGGAAGATCAACCAAGATTAGCAATCAAGATGGGACATCATCTATCATGCCTCCACTCTTCAACGAAAACAATTTAATCTTTTGGGAAACACGGACAAGATCCTATCTTCAGTCTCTTGGAGCAGACGTATGGGCTATTGTTGAAGGAGGTTATCAATATCCAGCCTCAATTCCAATAGATGCAACGACAAGAAAGAACTATGAAACAAATGCAAAGGCAGTCAATGCACTATTAGGGAGTCTAACGGAATCGGAATTTGTCAAGGTCATGTAGTTGAATATAGCAAAGGAAATATGGGACAAAATCATTCTAAGCTATGAAGGCGATACAAAGGTAAAAAGTGCTAAACTCCAAACTCTCAGAATTCAATATGAAAATCTAAGGATGCATAATGAGGAGAGCAGTGCCAATTTCTTTTTATGTCTAGATGATATTGTAAATCGTATGAGAAATTGGGTGAAACCATAACTGACACTACTCTGGTTGAAAAACTTTTAAGATCTCTAACTTCAAAATTTGAGTCAAAAGTGTCTGCTATTAAAGAGAAGCAGGATCTTCAAAGTCTTATGATTGTTCAACTTCACGGTATTCTAACTGCATGTGAAATGAGAAAATTAGGATCATCTGAAGTCAAAGAATTCGTCTTTAGAGCTTCTACAAAAGGAAAAGAAGTACAAGAAACAAAAGGATCAGGGTATGTTTTAGAAGAATATGAGGTAAATTTTGTAAAGAAGCTCCAACTTGGCACTGGAAGGTTCAGAGGTGAACTTCCTTTCAAATTTTTTGCTTGTGGAAGAGTTGGTCATTATCCTGCTAAGTGTCCTCATAAATAAACTCATGAAAAAGGAAAGGAAGTAGCAAGAAGAAATAAGAATTGGTTTAGCACTAGAAAACATTATTATACTCATGAAGATAGTGATGGGTTATCAGACAGTGAGGAAGAATCTGATCAAGATCTTAGACTTCTCATGGCATTTGAAAAAGATTCTAGAGAAGAAAAGGATACTTTTATGGATGCCCTAGAAGACAATGATTTTCTTGAAGAAATAAATCGGCTCAAAATATGTTTGGAATAAAACAAAATATCCACACAAACTCTAAAAAATCAGCGTGAAGAAAAGGAGAAACACAATGAGAAATTAGAATGTGAAATAGTAAGTCTAAGAAAAGAAATTGAGAAAGTAAAGACTTTGAATCTTAGATTTGCTAAAGGATCTAAAACCTTAGATGAAATTATCAAGGTACAACATTCTCCTCTTATAAAGACAGGTCTTGGATATGTCAGATAATCTTCTCAATCTTCAGCACCAAACTATCTCAAAGCAATTACAGCCAGCCTACAACATTCTGCCACTCAGCAAGGAAATGAAGAAACTTTACAAGTAAATCATGACCACCTCAATACAAAGAACACTAATAGGAATACCTTTAAGAGAAATACCAACCAACAGGTAAACACAAATAGAAGGTTCCATGATCACAGGAATTTATTCTTCAATGGACAATGTTTCTTATGTCATAATTTTGGTCATAAAGTTGTTCAATGTGTTGCATACAAAACCATCATGACTAGAGAAGCAAGAAAGAAAAGAATTGATACTAGAATAAAGAAGAATACATATAACAACTTTTATCCTCTTCAAAATGAAATTGAATGTGCTTATTGCAATAACTTTGGTCATGAAGAATCTGAATGCAGGAGCAAACTTTAGCCAAAAGAGAAAATACCTTCAACTTCCAAAGTATGGAGAAAGAAGGAATTATAGGGTGAGAACTGTGGCATAGCTTTATTTGCAGAAGGAGAAGAAAATCAATGGTACGTTGATAGTGGATGCTCAAAACACATGACAGGTGACATAAATAAAATTCTTGCATACAGTGCTCTAGAAAGAGAAAAGAATGTTACTTTTGGAAATGATACTCCTGCTGTCATTAAGGGAAAAGGTGAAAGCTAACAATGTTATGTATGTGGATGGATTAAAGCATAACCTATTAAGTGTAATATAAATGTGTGATCAAGGAACTGAAGTTGTCTTTAGCTCAAAAGAATGTGTGGTACATGATCTTGATACAGGAAAAACAATCATAAAAGGAAATAGAACACCAAGCAATTTGTATGTATTGAAAGGCTGTAAAGGAAAATGTTACGTGGGTAAATGTTCAAAAAATTGGTTATGGCATAGGATATTGGGGCATTTGAGCTTCTCTAAAATCAAAAAATCTAGCAGACTCAAATTTGTTCGTGATCTTCCCAATATTACTCTGCCTGAGAGTACCATATGCAAATCTTGCCAATTCAGTAAGAAAACCAGAGTGAAATTTAATGCCAAAGAAGGATCAACATGTAAGCCTCTTGAACTCATTCATACTAATATATGTGGACCTATGAGAAAAAATTCACCCCGTGGAGAACAATACTATATTCTATTTATTGATGATTTCTCTAGAATGTGTTGGATTGGGTTGCTAAAACACAAAGTTGAAGCATTCGAAAAATTTCAGATCTTCAAAGCACTGGTTGAAAATGAATTAGATCTAAAAATAAAGTGTCTTAGATCTGATCGAGAAGGTGAATATATATCAGATGAATTCTTTGATTTTTGTGAACAACATGGCATAAAAAGACAGTTTTATGTAGCTGGTACCCCACAACAAAATGGTGTAGCAGAAAGAATGAATAGAATAGTTCAACAAATGGATCGGGCTATGCTTGATGATTCAAGAACACCTGACACATTTTAGGCAGAAGCAGCACATACTGCGATAAATATTCTTAACAAAGCACATGTTCATGTAAACAGTGATAAAACTCCAGATGAGCTCTGGCATGGTAATCTTCCCACTATGAAGCATTTTAAAGTTTTTGGAAGCAAATTTTTCATCAAGAACAATGATGAAAAACTAGGCAAGTTTGAACCTAGAGAAAATGAAGTAATATTTCTTGGTTACTCTTCTAGAAGTAAAGCATATAAATGCTACAATAAAAGACTTCGAAAGATTGTTGAATGCATTGAAGTTGTAATTGATGAATCTCTCTCAGCTCCAAAAGGGGAAAAACAAACAAAAAATGAAGATGATGATGATGGATATCTTTCTGCATCTAATAGAGATAATATAGAAGGTGAACCCAATGAAGCGGAAAAAGAATATCTATCTGAAAAGGCTCCATCCAGGTATGTTCAAAATAATCATCCAAAATCTCAAATTTTGGGAGAAAAGGGATTAGGTGTCCAAACAAGAAGAACTCTTGTAGGGTCTACTAGCTATCTATCATTTTTATCCACCATTGAACCACAAAATGTCAATCAAGCTAGCAAAGATGAATGTTGGATTCAAGCCATGAATGAAGAACTTGATCAAATTGAAAAGAATCATACTTGGGAACTAGTTCCAAGACCTCATGATAAAAATGTTATTGGAACAAAATGGATATTCAAGAACAAGTTAAATGAAAATGGAGATGTTATTAGAAACAAGGCTAGACTTGTTTGTAAAGGGTATGCTCAACAAGAAGGTATAGAATTTGAAGAAACATTTTCTCCTATAGCTAGACTTGAAGCCATCAGAATGTTTCTTTCTTTTTCAAGTTTTCAACAAATCAAAGTTTATCAAATGGATGTTAAATATGCTTTCCTCAATGGTGATCTGGAAGAAGAATTTTATATAGAACAACTAGAAGGATTCATTTTGGGAAATGATGAAAAACTTGTTTGTAAACTTAGAAAGGCTTTATATGGTCTCAAACAAGCTCCAAGGGCATGGTATTATCATCTTGACAAATATCTTCATCAACAAGCATTTTCAAAGGGATCTGCTGATAGCAACTTATACACAAAAAATGAAAATGATAAACAATCGATTGTGGTTGTATATGTTGATGACATCATTTTTGGAAGTAATGAAGAGTCCATGAGTCAGAAATTTTCTTATGTTATGCAGCAAGAATTTGAAATGTCTTTACTTGGGGAACTAACATTCTTTCTTGGCTTACAAGTGCAACAAGCAACAAATGGCATATTCTTATCTCAAGAAAAATATCTTAAACAAATTTTGAAGAAGTATGGGATGGAATATTGCAAACCTATCAGTACACCAATGATAACAGGGTGTAACCTCAGTTCTCATGATGATTCTTCCACGGTGAATTAACCAGAATACAGATCCATGATTGGAAGTTTACTTTATCTCACCAGGACAAGACCAGACATTACGCATGCAGTTGGGATTGTTGGATGATTCCAAGCTAATCCAAAAGAGTCTCACCTTTAGGCTGTAAAAATAATACTCAAATATCTACAAGGAACTCAAGGCTTTGGACTATGGTATCCAAAGAATGTTGATCTCACTCTTCACGCTTACACAGATGTAGATTGGGCTGGAAATGTTGATGATCGGAAGAGCACTAGTGGTGGTGCATTCTATATGGGGCCTCGATTAGTATCTTTGTTCAGAAAGAAGAAAAGCTCTATTGCCTTATCTACATCAGAAGCAGAATATGTGGTTGCCGCATCATGTTGCACACAACTTATTTGGATGATGCAGACTTTACAAGACATTCAAATCAAATGTTCACCTCCCATATCCATTATGTGTGATAATACAAGTGCCATCCGTATCTCAAAGAATCATGTTATGCATTCCAAGACCAAGCACATTCCTATCAAGTATCACCTCTTACGTGAACAAGTACTTGAACAAAAGTTGAAATTGAAGTATGTTCCCTCCAAAGAACAAGTTGTTGATATATTTACTAAACCTCTTCCCAGGGAAGCATTCAAATATCTCAGACAAAAGCTGGGAGTTATCTCTGCTGCTCATAATATTAGATCTACTTAAATTCAGAAGATTCAATTGGATACGTGGATTTCATAAAGGACAATTGCGTATATACGCGAGTCTATATACATAAAACTGTGTCTGGTTTTTTGCTGGCACAATTTACTAGGTCAGCATTTTCAGAACTGTTGCGGTGTTTTTGGGGTGAAAAAGCTAAGGGGGAGCACTTGTCCTATGGGAAAGGATGCATTTTTGGCATTCTAAGTGTTCACTGTGGTTTGATCTCATGATTGAGATTCATTGGTCTTGTTTATAAAAAGGTCATGTTGATATCTATGATGTAAATTGTTATATTCAGTCATGTATGGGCTTGTTCAAATTTGTACACCCACTTGGTTGGGTAGTTGAGTCAAATATGTAAATCCAATTAGTTGGATCATTGATGCAAGTATGAGTAATTGGCGATAGGAAAGGTCATACTCAGTTTAAAAGTCATGTACTTCATTGAAAAATATGTCTGAATATTGAAGCATGAACTCAGGGGGAGCATGGTAATTTCTGTACAAGGGATGTTGAACTGCCCTTTGCCCTTGATGTCAAAGGGGGAGAATTCTGAGGATGGTTGAATACAGATGTCTAATTTTTTAATGATTATGGTTGCCATCAAGTCCAAAGGGGGAGGTTGTTGGCAATATGTTTCTTGTGTTCTATAATATTAAATTGATTGTCCTTGATGGCAACTCTCTGGCAAAGGACAAAGAAAACTATCTGTATGAAG
Organism: Pinus albicaulis; assembly: GCA_034641835.2. Classification (NCBI taxonomy): domain Eukaryota; kingdom Viridiplantae; phylum Streptophyta; class Pinopsida; order Pinales; family Pinaceae; genus Pinus; species Pinus albicaulis. The sequence goes on along the minus strand of CM076580.1, from coordinate 198,490 downwards.
AATCTCAGCAGTCTCTCAGAATTTTTGTGCAGCAGATTGGTTATTATTAATATGTCACAATGTATACGCGGGTTTTTAAATGCCAAGTCGTGTATGCACACGGAGAAGTACGTCCCAAGTCGCGTATGCATGTTTATGTTCCAAAATTATAATACCAGGGGGCTTTACCATGGTATTAGCCCAAAATATTGAGCGTTGTATTATCTATTTGATTCCGTCCAAGATTACCATCAACAGTTGAGTGGTTTTGACTCATGGTATTGGTAAAAAATAAATCTATATAAGGAGAAGAAGATCATAGTGCAAGGTGTGCATGAGTAAGGGTCGTTGTTGAGGAGGTAAATCCCCTCTGCGGACAGAGGCGATCCCTACTAGCCCAGCAGGGGTCTAGCAACAATCAAACAATGCTATGACGCAGGTTCCTAGTTACGAATGAAATACTTGGAATAGAAGCCTACCTGGATTCCAACGCTAGGATCTGAAGAAGAAGCGTCCCCGTTCCTCAGCCTCGGCAGATCACAATCCTTCCACGATCTCCGCGGATGAACACCTGCACATGGAAGAAACGAACAGATACAAGCATAGAAACCAGCATACGTAACTAAACATCGGTCAGAAAAGATGTTACTCGCATTAACATGATGGAAAACAGAGTGGAACCATAATCATAATCATCTATTAAGTAATAAACGAAGAAAGATTACAACCAAGTTCTGACGTCGCAGCCTCCTTCGAACGGGTCTCCGGTCGTCCACGTCTCGCAAAGCTCGCCAAGGGAGAAAACCTCTCCGAGTCTCGTAGCCAATGGTGGTTGGACGAATGGGCCTTAAGGGGGAAAGGGATTCTTTAGGCACGAGCACTTAGAATAAGGGAGATTCAAAGCTTAGGCACTTCAAGACTAGCTTGCCATGGGATTGAGCAGGCTTTTATAGATGGGGAAGGAGGGAGTTGGGATCCCTATTATTATGGGATTGGCCCTATCAACAAGGAAGGTTCCATGGAAGGTGGCAAAACCACTTCCTCTCCATAGAACTCCCGCAGCCAAACCTCCCAACTCAAGATAGGCAATAGTTTATGAGTTTGTTGGAACTCAACTTCCACCATCCTTATTAAAAAAACAGTCCCTAAATTGGGTGGCGCGACTACTGCTCTACTTAATGACCTTAGTCGTGTGACTCTACGAGATTTCTTTGATTCGCGCGACAGGTATCTACCGCGCTTGATGCAAAAGAACATTTTCATGGATTTTGCAAGGAGATGTCTCAAGGGAAATGAAGCTCATACTCGAGAGGGATGCATTGATGATGTTTTCAAGGCATGACGGTGTTCAACAGCGAGGTCACATAATGGGTCCTCCATTGTGCGGGACGGGGAATGGTAGGGACGGTGACTTGAAATTACTGTGTGACGGATGCCCCCTAAAGCATGAGGCCGAGAGAGAGAGGGTGAAATGCTTCTGAAGTGTCCAAGCCGAGGCCAGCAGTCGAGCTTACACTTCCGAGAAAAGATACAAGCGATATCTCAAGTACATGATGTATATCTATGGTATGGGCACAGCCATCCAAACCAGAGATACTAATCCGGATCTAGGGTATGGGCGCAGCCATCCAACTAAGATCAAACAAATAGACTCAGGTATGGTCACAGCCATCCAATCATTGAGTCATGTACATAATGACAATAATCCACAATCGCAGCCTGGATTACAACAGACACAATCCAGGGTCTTGCGCTCTATCTCGACCCAAACAAGTACAAGTTCTAGCATGCGAATGTGTGAGCTGATGTCGAACATGCAAGAACATCGTCTGATTACCAGCCAATGATGAAAGCTGTTAACAGATGCGAGAGGTACCACCAATAATGACAATGGCCCTCAAGGTACTATAGGTACAATCTACGGCATGCGAATCAGTGAGCTGGTGTCGAACACCTGTAGAATCACTCGATCGGAGGCCAATGATGAAAACCTCACGTCAAACGCGAAGAACCTGCCATTAAGACATGCAGGCTCCAAGGTACCAGAAGGGAGTCTCTAGATCAGCTTCCCGGATAATGAGCTGAAGTCGACAGGAAGTGACCTTGATCGAAGGTGGGCCATAGTGTTTCCCACATCATCGACACGAGGCAGAGGAACATAATGTTGTGAATCAGGATCATATGAGAATCAGAGGAAGGTTGATATTTTGTAGAGGTCAACTTCTCTTGAACATATAACGACACGACAATGGATTTGGCAGCATTTGACATCAACGGATCAAAGGTCATGGCGATGAGGCAAAGAACAGATGAGAGGTCAAAAGGAATTACCCAAACCCATGGAAGCAAGCGAGAAAATTAGATGAGATGTCTCCAACCCGACACGAATGCAGACAACCGGCACGAATGCGGACAAGTGCCATGTTCCAAAGGAAACATCTCTTTGCAGCGACATGACAATGGTTCCATTTTTCCCCCACCATTTTAAAGCAGTAGATCTTTATTTTTTTTTACACGAAAACTTGAAGAGGATACCATATGCTTGTCATATAAATCCGCCCTTCGGGCGAATCCATCCTGGTGCATTTAACGAGTCCCAGGAAGGAGAAACTCGGAGAACGTCATTTCGACTATATCCAATGTCATCAGGGTTTAACGAGTCTGACAAAGGAAGAACTCGGCGTCTTTTCATGTTTGGAGAGTTTGAAAAGACAGCAGAAAAGAAAACTCCACAAGTCCCTTTTCGTAAATAGTTTCCCAGATCCGAAAAGGTAGAAAACAATACCCGGGAAAACCTCCTAGTCGCGATAGGCTAGGGTATTCCTTTTTCGTAATCAATCCATCCCAGCCCGAAAAAGGGTTAAACTTATACTGGGCGGATGTCGATTCGTGTCCAATTTAACGAGATCGAAACGACAAGGGCCTCGGCAATCTTTTCACGTTTAGAGAGTCAGAAAAGAGCTGAAAGGTGACTCCTCCTGGAGGAACGAGTGGTATAAAGGGTAGCAACTGGTTCCGGTAATGGTGGAACTGCTCAAAACATGATAAAAGTCAAGAGGCTGGCTAACAAGACCACTCATCGCAGCGGTTCCTCAGGAACGGGTAAAACAACCAAGTGAAGGCATATGATCGGCCAAGCAAATAGTGACGATGGAGTGAGAAAACCAAGGCTCATCTGGAAAAAACAGGCTGATAAAATGGCAATCACAAGGGCTAAAATAGGCAAGGTTTCATTTTTACACAAGCTTGAAATCAGGAAACTCTGCTTGATGTTGGTTTCATTTTTACACAAGCTTGAAACAGAAAAAAAACTATGCTTGAAAAAGTAAGCATGCCCCCAGCATGGTGACTCAATTCGAGGTACATGCCCCCCAAGCTTCAGTCCATATGAAAGTCAGATGGAGTGAAGGTTCAAGTTACGAGATCAAGAGAAAGACTCGACTGGGATTTTACGAGATCTAAACAAAGACTCGAATTGAACAGGAACGTGTTTCATTGTTTTAACGAGGTTGACACATTATAAGAACTATCCTCAGACACGCTTGTTTCATTTTTTAAGGACCTTGACACAAGACAAGGAACTCTGCTCCGACGACCTTGTTTCATTTTTTAAGGAGCTTGACACAGGAAAAGAACCATGCTCCGACAACCTTGTTTCATTTTTTAAGGAGCTTGACACAAGACAAGGAACTCTGCTCCGACCACCTTGTTTCATTTTTTAAGGAGCTTGACACAAGACAAGGAACTCTGCTCCGACAGCCTGGTTTCATTTTTTAAAGAGCTTGACACAGGGAAGGAACTGTGCTCTAACGATCTTGTTTCATTTTTTAAGGAGCTTGACACAAGACAACGAACTGTGCTCCGCCAACCTGGTTTCATTTTTTAAAGAGCTTGACATAGGGGAACTGTGCTCTAAGATCCTGGTTTCATTTTTTAAAGAGCTTGACCCAGGGAGGAAACCGTGCTCTAACCGACTTACATCAAAATGAACGAGAAGGCAGTGCTTCCAAGAGTTCTACTCCTGATGGAAGGGAAACATCCTGGAAGTCAGGACCCAATGCCCCCAGCACATTATGCACAACGGCATCATCACTGAGCACAGGCACGGGGTAAGTGGACACATAGTTGACCTGCGGTGGAGCAGATACAACGGGTGGATAAAAACCTGGAGGGGGTGATGGTGGACCAGTTGCCACATTAGGACCAAAGAATGACAGCTGATCAATGGTCACGATCCTTCCTTCATGTGGAAAACAGGCCACACGAAAGAGGGAGGAGACGAGCACTCCCATGGCATAAGTGTAATCTCGCCCCAGGAGCAGATTGAAATCCAAGGGGCCTGGAACAACCATCACGTCCATATGGACGGTTTTGCCTCCCAAAGTAACAGGTAACCTTGGAAGGATCCCCAACGGTTGACTCGTTCTTCTATTGAATGTCAACAGATTCTGCGTAACGGGCGCAAGTGGCGGCGAACCGAAAGCTTGCCAGGTAGTTGATGACAGAATACTAACAGAGGCACCTTCGTCTATAATGGTGCTGGGTACAACCAGACCAAGAGCCCGTACTGTGATCTCGAAAGGCACATAAGACGGAAGGCGAAATCCTGCAAATCGATTCCAGTCAAAGGAAGCGACCAAACTACTCGGAGGGGCTACCATCGAGATGCGAAGGTCTTCCCCTGATGTTACGGAAGAAGAAGCCTCCCGTATGACCTCCATCTCGAAGGCGGGAGGAATATCCTCCGTAGCCTCCATCATGGGAGGCGGAGGAGGAGCTTCTTGAAGCATAGGGACAGGAGAATCTTTCTCCAAGTCTGAAGAATCTGAAGAGATCAGAAGGACATGGGGGGTGTGAGGTCCAATCTCGACAGAAAAGACCTGGTGCACAGTAGACGGGGCCAGTTCACCCGATCCCACGACCAATGGTTGGTCGGGGATGGATTCGTGAATTTGAATTTCTGGGGGAGTGGGATCGACCAAGGATAACTCTTGACCAATCATGGGATCAGCTGGCGGAGGACTCGAAGAAAGCCGATTATAACCAGGTGGAAGGCGTGGTGCAGAACCGGTCGAGTTGTCCAAAACTAGTTTGGCTTCATCCATATAAGGACAAAGGTGAATGGCATGGTGCCCTTCACACAACTTGCAGGGATTGGTGATCTTACCCTGCTTCTTAGGAGTCTTATCAGTACCAGATGAATACGTGCCCCCAACTTGGCTCCCGGAAGTCAAAGGCAACGGCGGTCGGCCGTCGGACCATGTTTCGAGCACCTTGGGAATGCCAGGGCAGTCTCGAAGCAAATGGTCTCCCGCGCACAACATGCATGGGAACTTGACTTTCCGCGGAGGGTCGGAGGGCCTATCAAGATGAGATTTCTCATGGACAGTAGCTATACATTTAGCCTCTCGCTTATCAGACTTCTTCTTCTTTGTCTTCTTCTTCTTCTTCTTAGCCACCTGGTTACTCGAATCCAGACTTTCACCAGGCGAAGAGGAGGAGGATGACTCAGAAACAGGCGAAGAAGGGGAGAGGTCCACCTTAGAATCAACATGACGTGGTTCGGGTGGAGGAATTGATTGACCAGTAACTGAGACATTTGGAACGACAGAGGTTGAGAACAACCAGACAGGCAACCCAACAGTTATCCCAGGAAGGGACAACGTCGCCATATAAGGAGTGCCAACATTTCCAAAAGGAGGAAAGTGACCAGGATTCCCTTCTGAGGGGATTCCTTGGTTGGTAAACTCTGAAAAAGTTGCCATCAAACTCAAAACCACACACGGGCTGAAAACGAGTTAAGACACACGATCAAACGGCCAACAAGCAATGTCTAAATAGGTGTGAAATCGTGGGCGATTAATTTTACCACATTGGAAAATAAGAAGTTCTACCGTTTCATATTTTAAGAGTCGAGAAACGATAAAAAGATGACTCTATCTCTTTCAGAGTTGACACAAGCGTGAAAGGACAAGCGCTTGACGGTCTTTTCAAGTTTAGGGAGTCAGAAAAGACCAAATGACTGCTCAGGAAAACTAGGCACAAAGGAAAAACCAAGCTCCTCTGAACTGCAATATACCTGTTTCAATACGATGTCGGTAACGACCAAGGACTTTCCAGACGGTGCAGGTAGTCTTTCCTGAATGTCAGGTCTGTGTCACGGCACAGGCGTACTTTATTGCCAGGATAAAGGATTGAATCCCATAGTTCCCTATACACAGACGACGGGGAGATGCAGAATTAGGCTCAGTTGACAGATGGACAGACAACGAGATCACAGGGTTCTAACGCATCTCCACATGTCTCTAGCCTAGACCTTCTAAATATGTTTCGTTAAGTTCCAATGCTGCCTTAGGTTAATTGAATAAATTTTACAGTTGATCTTCAATTAAGTTTCAATTTTCAGGCCCTATCGTATGTAATGTCTCAAAAGACTCCTAAATGCAAAGCTACATGAGAAAAGAAATCTTTCAATTCGATGAATGCTATCTAGTTAAAGGAAGAGCTTCAAACAATGATGCAACAAACAACAAAACTGAAAACGAAACTTTTCCAAACTAGATGACTTTCACTATCCAAAAGTATTCTAAACATTCAACGAAGCGAATTATGCAATGTAATCTATGCAAAATCCTTTTTCGAAAACTATGCAATTGTAATCTATGCACAATTTCCTTTTTCTTTTCAAATAATAAGAATGCACTCAATGCATTTTTCGATAAAATGAGAATCTACTTAATGCATGCCTTTAACAAAAGAGAATGCACTCAAAGCGATTTTTAGTTTTCAATCACTAAACAATGTGATCTAAGTCCAATGATGAATCTCAAAAACACTTTTCGATGCAATGTGATCTAATGCATTTAAACGAAAAGAAAACTATGAGACGAAAACTAAAAAAAAACGCAAATCTTCTTAATGAAAGATGAAAGCAAAAGGGATGCGAACAAACACTAAGAATGCAATCGTTGTTTCAAAATACTTTGTGACGAAATTCCTCAAAAGGTGACAAAACAAAAAGAGGACTTCCAAAGAATGAAATCAAAACAAGGCATTCATCCCTTTTACATCAAACAATCATAGAAAGAAGACATTCCAAATAATGAGCAATGTAATCTATGCTCATACAGAGGAAAGACCCAAAGGGAAAGACGCACTAGTGAAGGATTAAGGGAAAAAAAACTCAATTTTCATACACCCTGAAAGTGGCCCGACTTGTACATTGACAACTAGCGCCACTTGGCGCGACTTTTACTTGAAAACTAGCGCCAATGGCCAAGTGGCGCGGGTTGCTAACTGACAACAAGCGCCACTGCCTAAAAATGAAAAAACAAAGAATTTCTCCCAACCAAAACCAGACTTCCCACTTCAAGTTGAATCTAAAACAAACCCAGAAGCAAAATACTGACCAAAAGAAACTTCCGAACAAGGATAACCCTACCACCTACAGGAAATGGCGCGACTGTCTGGCTGTAATCCGCGCCAGACAGGGGATGGCGCGAGTAATGAACTGGCAACCTGCGCCAATTGGCGCGACTGTCAGGGCTAAACTCGCGCCAATAAAGCCAACTATGAAAAGGTGAAAATTCGGAAAAGCAGAGGTCAGATCTGATCCTCTGGGGGCTGAACCAAAAGCCAAAACACAAAAAGAACCCAACCCAGAAGGTTCATCAAGCAAGGAAAAACGATCAAAGCGAAAAAATCATAAACGAGACAAGGAAAACCGGACGATCCCCAGCAGAGTCGCCAATTTGTTGAGGAGGTAAATCCCCTCTGCGGACAGAGGCGATCCCTACTAGCCCAGCAGGGGTCTAGCAACAAACAAACAATGCTATGACGCAAGCTCCTAGTTACGAATGAAAGACTTGGGATGAGAGCCTACCTGGATTCCAGCGCTAGATCTGAAAAAGAAGATGTCCCCGTCCTTCAGCCCTGGCAGATCACAATCCTTCCACGATCTCCGTGGATGAACACCTGCACACAGAAGAAACGAACAGATACATGCATAGGAACCAGCATACGTAACTAAACATCGGTCAAAAAAGATATTACTCGCATTAACATGATGGAAAAAGGAGTGGAACCATAATCATAGTCATCTATTAAAATGATAAACGAATAGAAGTTACAACCAAGTTCTGACGTCGCAGCTTCCTTCGAACGGGTCTCCGGTCGTCCACGTCTCGCAAAGCTCGCCAAGGAAAGGGAAAACCTCTCCAGAGTCTCGTAACAATGGTCTCCTTACTTGAATGGGCCTTAAGGGAAAGAAGGGATTCTTTACAGCACAAAGGCACTTGGGAATAGGGAGATGCAAAGCTTCAGCACTTCAAGACTAGCTTGCCATGGATCTGAGCAAGCTTTTATAGATGGGGAAGGAGGGAGCTGGGATCCCTATTATTATGGGATTGGCCCTATCAACAAGGAAGGTTCCATAGAAGGTGGCAAAACTACTTCCCTTCCATAGAACTCCCGCAGCCAAACCTCCCAACTCAAGATAGGCAATGGTTGTGAGTTTGTTTGAACTCAACTTCCGCCATCCATATTTAAAAAACAATTCCTAAAATGGGTGGCGCGATTGCTGCTCTATTACAGAGCGCCAAGTGGCGCGACCTCTTTACAGGATTTCCCTGATTGGCGCGAGCAGTGAACTGTCTACCCGCGCCAATGCAAAAAGAGCTGTTTTCCATGGATTTTGCAAGGAGATGTCTCAAGGGGAAATGAAGCTCATACTCAGAGGGATGCATTGATGATGTTTTCAAGGCATGACAGTGTTCACAGGTCACATAATGGGTCCTCCATTGTGCGGGACGGGGAATGGTAGGGACGGTGACAAATTACTGTGTAACAGTCGTGAATGAATAAATTTCTCTAAGGAATATCTGCATGGATGAAATCTGTTTTTAATTGATAGATCTGAATCTATGATGCACCCATGGATATAATGATGGTTCAAGATCTCTAGATCTAAAGATGATGAAGCTCTAGTATGATCTACTGAAGAAATGATGAAAAACTGGCACAAGTCTACTGAAGAAAATGAAGAAATCTAGGTAAGTTTTATAGATCTGGTTTGTTCTGCAAAATTTACTTTTACAGATCTATACGCTAGTTGGTCTCAGTAAAAGCGCTTATATACACGGGTTCACTTCATGAAAAGCACGTATGGCAGTTAGGGTTTGTTGAAGCTTATTGCTAATGTTACTACTATGATTCCTGCTTTTTTTCTACTATCTGTCAATGAAGTCTTCTTGAAGTTCTGGGTTGTTTGAATATTGAGTATGCTGTTAAGTTGATCATGAAAAAATATAATCAATGATTGAGAAAACATGATTAAGGTTGAATGATTGTATAAAGGTTCTGCACTGCTGAGAAAATGTCTAACTGGAAGCCTCAAATCTAAACCTGAGTCTAATCACATTCTGAAGGATAGTATACATAGAAGTATACATGAGTTGGTATAAAGAAAAGCGCATATACACACAGCTTTAACAAAGCGAAGTAGCGTATTCGTTCCAGGTTATGAAAATAGTATGCACTGAGGCATACAAAGGTTGGTGTGCAGGAAAGCGTGTATGTATGTGGCTTCAGTGAAGCAAAGTAGCATATGCTATTTGAATTAATGAAATTAATGACTATTCAGGGTTTTGTATCTGCATATCTATTATGAAGTCAGGGTTATTTCTGAAGTTCTGGTTACAGTGTTTTCACTGTTCTAATTGGAGTATTGGGAAAATTTTATGATTGTTGATAAAAGGTTGTGTTGATGCTGTTTGATCGAGTATGAAAATTGATGAAACATGGTCTGCAGTGGGTCTGAGGGTTGAAGCCTTCATGACTAGAGAAGCAAGAAAGAAAAGAATTGATACTAGAATAAATAATAATACATATAACAACTTTTCCCCTCTTGAAAATTAAATTGAATGTGCTTATTGCAATAACCTTGGTCATGAAGAATCTGAATGCAGAAGCAAACTTCAGCCAAAAGAGCATATACCTTCAACTTCCAAAGTATGGAGAAAGAAGTAATTTTAGGGTGAGAACTGTGGCATAACTTTATTTGCAGAAGGAGAAGAAAATCAATGGTACATTGATAGTGGATGCTCAAAACACATGACAGGTGACATAAATAAACTTCTTGCATACAATGCTCTAGAAAGAGAAAAGAATGTTACTTTTGGAAATGATACTCCTGTTGTCATTAAGGGATAAGGTTATGTTTTTCTAAAGGAAAAGGTGAAAGCTAACAATGTTATGTATGTGGATGGATTAAAGCATAACCTGTTAAGTGTAATTCAAATGTGTGATCAAGGAACTGAAGTTGTCTTTAGCTCAAAATAATGTGTGGTACATGATCTTGATACAGGAAAAATAATCATAAAAGGAAATAGAACACCAAGAAATTTGTATGTATTGAAAGGCTATAAAGGACAATGTTGCTTGGGTAAATCTTCAGAAAATTGGTTATGGCATAGGAGATTGGGGCATTTGAGCTTCTCTCAAATCAAAAAATCTAGCAGACTCAAAGATGTTCATGATCTTCCTAATATTACTCTGCCTGAGAGTACCATATGCAAATCTTGCTAATTCGGTAAGCAAACCAGAGTGCAATTTAATGCTAAAGAAGGATCAGCATGTAAACCTCTTGAACTCATTCATACTGATATATGTGGACCTATGAGAAAAAATTCACCCCGTGGATAACAATACTATATTCTATTTATTGATGATTTCTCCAGAATGTGTTGGATTGGGTTGCTAAAACAAAAATATGAAGCATCCGAAAAATTTCAGATCTTCAAAGCACTGGTTGAAAATTAATTAGATCTAAAAATAAAGTGTCTTAGATCTGATCGAGGAGGTGAATATATATCAGATGAATTCTTTGATTTTTGTGAACAACATGGCATAAAAAGACAGTTTTATGTAGTTGGTACCCCACAACAAAATGGCGTAGCAGAATGAATGAATAGAACAGTTCAACAGATGGCTTGGGCTATGCTTGATGATTTAGGAACACCTGACACATTTTGGGGAGAAGCAACACATACTGCGGTAAATATTCTTAACAAAGAACATGTTCGTGTAAACAGTGATAAAACTCCATATGAGCTCTGGCATGGTAATCTTCCCACTATGAAGCATTTTAAAGTTTTTGGAAGAAAATGTTTTATCAAGAACAATGATGAAAAACTAGGCAAGTTTGAACCTAGAGCAGATGAAGTAATATTTCTTGGTTACTCTTCTAGAAGTAAAGCATATAAATGCTACAATAAAAGACTTCGGAATATTTTTGAATGTATTTAAGTTATAATTGATGAATCTCTCTCAGATCCAAAAGGGGAAATGAAAACAACAAATGAAGATGATGATGATGGATATCTTCCTGCATATAATAGAGATAATATAGAAGGTGAACCCAATGAAGCGGCAGAACAATATCTATCTGAAAAGGCTCCATCCAGGTATGTTCAAAAGAATCATCCAGAATCTCAAATTTTGGGAGAAAAGGGATCAGGTGTCCAAACAAGAAGAACTCTTGTAGGGTCTACTAGCTATCTAGCATTTTTATCCACCATTGAACCACAAAATGTCAATCAAACTAGCAAAGATGAATGTTGGCTTCAAGCCATGAATGAAGAACTTGATCAAATTGAAAAAAATCATACTTGGGAATTAGTTCCAAGACCTCATGATAAAAATGTTATTGGAACAAAATGGATATTCAAGAACAAGTTAAATGAAAATGGAGATGTTATTAGAAACAAGGCTAGACTTGTTTGGAAAGGGTATGCTCAACAAGAAGGTATAGAATTTGAAGAAACATTTTCTCCTGTAGCTAGACTTGAAGCCATCAGAATGTTTCTTGCTTTTTCAAGTTTTCAACAAATCAAAGTTTATCAAATGGATGTTAAATATGCTTTCCTCAATGGTGATCTGGAAGAAGAAGTTTATATAGAAAAACTAGAAGGATTCATTTTGGGCAATGATGAAAAACTTGTTTGTAAACTTAGAAAGGCTTTATATGGTCTCAAACAAGCTCCAAGGGCATGGTATTATCATCTTGACAAATATCTTCATCAACAAGGATTTTCAAAGGGATTTGCTGATAGCAAATTATACACAAAAACTGAAAATGATAAACTATTGATTGTGGTTGTATATGTTGATGACATCATTTTTGGAAGTAATGAAGAGTCCATGAGTCAAAAATTTGCTTCTGTTATGCAGCAAGAATTTGAAATGTCTTTACTTGGGGAACTAACATTCTTTCTTGGCTTACAAGTGCAACAAGAAACATATGGCATATTCTTATCTCAAGAAAAATATCTTAAGCAAATTCTGAAGAAGAATGGGATGGAAGATTGCAAACCTGTAAGTACACCAATGATAACAGGGTGTAACCTCAGTTCTCATGATGATTCTTCCACGGTGAATTAACCAGAATACAGATCCATGATTGGAAGTCTACTTTATCTCACCGGGACAAGACAAGACATTATGCATGCAGTTGGGATTGTTGGACGATTCCAAGATAATCCAAAAGAGTCTCAGCTTCAGGCTATAAAAATAATATTCAAATATCTAAAAGGAACTCAAGGCTTTGGACTATGGTATCCAAAGAATGTTGATCTCACTCTTCATGCTTACACAGATGTAGATTGGGATGGAAATGTTGATGATCGGAAGAGCACTAGTGGTGGTGCATTCTATATGGGGCCCCAATTAGTATCTTGGTTCAGAAAGAAGCAAAGCTATATTGCCTTATCTACATCAGAAGCAGAATATGTGGTTGTCGCATCATGTTGCACACAACTTCTTTGGATGATGCAGACTTTACAAGACATTCAAATAAAATGTTCACCTCCCATATCCATTATGTGTGATAATACAAGTGCCATCCATATCTCAAAGAATCTTGTTATGCATTCCAAGACCAAGCACATTCCTATCAAGTATCACCTCTTACGTGAACAAGTACTTGAAAAAAAGGTGAAATTGGAGTATGTTCCCTCCAAAGAACAAGTTGTTGATATATTTACTAAACCTCTTCCCAAGGAAGCATTCAAATATCTCAGACAAAAGCTGGGAGTTATCTCTGCCGCTCAGAATATTAGATCTGCTTAAATTTAGAAGATTAAATTGGATACGTGATATTATTGCTATATGCAACTAGTTCATTTTCTCCTTCCAGTTCTGTTACCATGTATTTTTGATGTTTTTCTCGCTCAACCTTTATCTAATTTGGTTTACCATTGTAAGGAAGCCACATGTGCGACCAATCAGTTGCAAAGTATCCACGAAGTTTTTCTGACCAATCTCTGCTAAGAATTAATCCATAAAATTCTGGAATATCTGCAACTAAAATGTAGATAAATTGACATACCTTTGGATTAGATGACACCCTTATGGTAGCCTGATTTAATTCACCGATCACTTCAACTTGCGATCGATCTAAATGGACTATGCGTACAGCAGATTTTTGCTGTTGAATGTTCAACTTTGCACATATTGATTTTGGTAGAATATTAGATGAAGCTCCAAAATCCACTAAACAATTATGCAAATTTTTATTGCAAACTTCATAAGTAAGAAGAAATGGAGGAGTATGAGATCTCGACCTTCCTCCAATTAAAGCGATATTTTCTAGATCAACTTTACTAATCGTATTAGTTGGAGGTCTTTCCATTTCATTGGAAGCTTGAGAAATTACAGGATCAGGCAAAGGTTTTTCTAGTACAGCATGTAATTCTTTCAAAAGTACCTTTTGTTGGTGTTTTAACTTGCTCAATTCATAAAAGTTATGTTAGTCCTAGTCTTCTTCATGTCTTCTATGATATTATACTCCATTTCATCCGAAACGATCAGTGTTTTTGATGGATTTGATGAATCAGTTTGGACTGGGCTAGTTTGAGTTGCTTTGGATGTCGTTTTCTTGGATGCAACTTTATCCTTAGTCATTAAGCTTGCGCTCTTTGGCTTAGGTGTAGGTTGAAGAGGATCAAGTTGATTTCTACTTCGAGTGCTAACCGGGGATGCCTCTTGATCTTCCTCATTTGGGAGGATGAAATCCCACATAACTTGTACCTCTACAACTTCTTCTTCATCAGTAGTTTCTTCAGTAGCAATCTCCTCTTCTTCTTCTTCTGATTCAGCATTAGTAATAGCATTTGGCGACTTTGAATCAGTTGAAGGGTTTCTTCTATAAGGCTTGAAATAATTTTTAGAAGATGTTTCTGACACTTGTTTCTTAATGTCAACCATTTCGTTGGACATGGTTTTCAGAACTTTCTACAATCCTTCTAAATCAAATGGATCTTTCGATTGTTTTTTCTTGGGGTCTTCCTTAAAAGTAACCTTTTTGGATTTTCGTTCCTCTATCACATTTTTCTTTTCTAAAGCAATGATACATTTCTCTACTACTATTGCTTCCTTCATATTGTCAGCTAAAGTTGTTTTGTTAGCCCTATCAACGAAGATTGCTATGTTTGATGGTAAAGCAGATATGTACCATTCACTTCACACTTCTTCGCTAGGCTTGGAAGCAGTAGGAATTTTATTTAACAGTTTATTGAAACGTGAATTAAAATCCTTGATGGGTTCTTTTGACTCAGCTCGAATATTGGACAGGTCATTGATCAGTGTCGCTGTAGACCTGTCATCACCGAACTTAGTAAAAAATTGATCTTGGAAGATATCCCAACTAGTAATAGATCCATATGGTAATGAGAAATATCATGATCCATTTGCTCCTTGTAAAGTATAGGGAAAAATTCGGACGACAGTGTTGGAACACCTAATCCTACATGGGTAGGTGTGGAATGCGAAAAGTAACAATGGAGTCCAAGTGACCTTAGAATGTGAAACCAAGAGTCACACCATTGTATTATAATTGTACATCATGTATAATGGAAAAATAATAAAGCCTCACGCTTATCTTTCATTGTGTGTTGAGTCTTGTGTGTGTGCATTCCTTTCCTCATACACCATGTGTGTGCTTCAACATGGTGTTTAACATGGTATTAGAGCGGGCGATTGCTGGCCCTGCTCCAAATTGAGTGAGCCATTTGTGTTTATGGCCTGTGCATATCTGAATTTTTGCAGCATTTAGAGATTTTTTGCAGCAGTGATTTTGACATTTTGCCGCATTCATAAATTGGTTTGAAGGAGGAGCAGCATTCAGAAATTGGCAGCATTGTGCATCTGAAGGTTTTCTCACTAATTTTTTCTACATTTTCAAGAGCTGCTGGAAAATAGTTTAAAGAGGGTTTCTGAGAGAAAATTTTTTGAGTTTTTCATTGAAAATCTCTGCAAGTTTCTGGGTTTCTGAATACTGTTAAATTCTGCAATGGAGTAGATTGCTGTATATTTGAAAAAAAATCTGCTGTTTTGAAGACTATTCTGAAGTTGCCCTCATTTCTGCATTTTCTGCTGCTATATGGCCCTCTGCAATTTTTTGAAGAAAAATTTCTGAGTTTTCTCTGCAATATCTGGAAATTCTGCTGCTGTTTTAAAGTTAATTTTTTCTCTGCTCTCTGCTGTTTGAAAAAAATTAAAATAAAATAAAAATAAAATAAAATAAAAAATAAATTAAAAAAATAAAAAATAAAAATCCTGCAAATCGGCCTCTCGGCCCTCTCATCCCACAACGCTCCCTATTATTAACACTCGACCCTCATCTCTCACACCTTACACAGCCCTCACCAAACCTGCTACCCACTCTACACCCTTTCTAATACCCACGCCCCTCGCTCTTCCCTTACGCCCCCTCCTGCGCTATCTCATACCCCTCGGCCCTTACGGCCTGTAACTCACGCCATATCTGATTACCCTTCACGGCTTTTACAACCCCTCAACTAACCGCTCTCTCTCACTCACCCTACACTTATTTACGCCTCTACCCAACTCACATACGGTGCCTCCCTTACACAGCCCCATCCCCCCTCCATTCAATACACAGCTCCCTTCGCTATTATACCCCCTCCCCACTCTACGCAGACCTCTCATTCCTATTTACGCTCTCCCACTACGCATTTATTCCCCTCCCACCATTCGATTCCCCTCCCATTAATTCGATTCCCATTTACATTAATCCACCCTCTCATATAATACTACTTCTCCTCTTAAATTTTCATTTAATACTACCCCTCATCCATTAATACCCACCCCCTCCTTTTTAAATTCATTAACAAATTTTTCAATAGCCCCACTCACCCATTATCCCATCCCATTTTAATATTTTCCCAATTTTCAATTCCCTCCCATTTCATATAATAATTTTCCCTTTAAATAAATTACCCACCCATTTTAAATTAATTCATTTTTTAATATATTAAAATCCCTTTCCATTATTACAATCCCTCCCTTTTTAAATTCCCTCCCTTTTAATTAATGCCCTTCCTTCATTTTTACTACAATCCTTCTATTTTTAATTAATTTCCATTTTTAATTAATTAAAAAAAAAAAAAACAAACAAACAAACAGCAGAGAGAGAGAGGAAGGAGAGAGAAAATATGAACAGCAGAAAAGGAGAAAATGACATATCAGTAAATGGACAGTACACATAGATAAAATTTGCAGATTTGCATTGTGATTTGTGGCATTGATTTGAAAGGTGATTTTCTGAAGAAATTGACATTTGAAGACAAGTTTGCCATCATTGAAAACAGCGCTTTGAAGGAAAATTCAGCTGCACATTTAAAAAATACTTTGCAGAAATATTGTATTGAACTGACATTGTATTGCTTCTTCATTCATTTGAGTTGTTGGATTGTTGATTGCCCTCCATCATTTGAGGAGCACACTTTGTATTTTGAGATGTCCATAGTTGGAAATTCCTTGGAGTCATTTGTATTTGTTGAATCACATTGTAAATGGGTTCATTTTCGGTTGTAACCGACACCCTTTCAATTTTTGAGCCTAAGTTGTTGAAATGGCTAAAATCAATGAGGCATTAGAGTTGTTGAATAACCTCATTCATTCCAGCGTTCATGATATGATAAAAATGAGCAAAAATGTTCTTTGTAATATTCAGATTTGTTTACAAGATGCACAAGAAAAGATCGAGTTTTTGCAGTTGGAATCTCAGCTCCAACAAGATGAACTTCAGCAAAAAAGTCACCATTCTGAACCTGTTTCTATTCAGAAGATTGTGAAGGACTCTCATCAGAAGAAAGAAGATAAATTTGCAGTTGATTCCCATTCAGTTCCTTGTTCAAGAGCAGATGTACATGCAGATGCAGAAGTTCAACCTGCACTTCTCAAGCCCATCATCAGACCTTGGGAAAATCTTGTCCACAACAAGCACCGAACATGTCTTGGATATGACAAGGATGTGTCCTTTCATATTCCAGACTACACCAAGCCCATCATATTTCAGAGTGTCGAATTCCTGTATGACAGTTCACCTGCAGCTGTTCCAGATCCTGCTCCACTTCCACAACAGATTGAGAAATGCCAACACTGTGATCGAGTTGGCCATATGAAAGATCACTATTTTGATCTTCATCCATGCAAGAACTGTGGTCGGCACACTCATTCTTCAGATAGATGCTTCAGAAACAAGCCTCCTGCAATAACAAAGATTCATCTTGGATGGATCGCTTCTTGGCAATGGGCATCAGCAGCCAAGAAGATGTTTAAGTCGCATGTCAGAACTTGTTCATGGATATTGAGCAAACTTGCAGTTGAGTTTTCGCCATCATCTCACCTTGTCCTTGACAGGGGGGGAAATGGTGGTCATGTACAAGCTTCAACGATAGATTAAGCGAGCCTGAGCCACAATCTCTCATTCCATGTTCATAGTTGTAGCTAGCAGTTCAAGCGAGCCTGAGCCATAATTCGTCATTCCGGATTCAGAGATGTAGCCAGAGACACGGATGCCCATGAGCATGCCTTCGGTTGGTGGACAACCTTAAACCATCATCTTTGGTCGGTGGATAACCTAAAACCATCACAAGGTAGTAGACCTCCCTTCTTTTAGGTCGAAGGTCTCCCTTTCATATATGAGGAACACTTCCTCTAGCAGAAGCCTTCAGCTTAGCAGCCTTCAGCTTCTTGCCAGCTTTGGTTGAGTTCCAGGAAATGCTTCAAGCATTCCAGAGTTGTTGGTAATCCTAAAACCATCACAGGTAGTAGACCTCCCTTATTTTAGGTCGAAGGTCTCCCTTTTTTATGAGGGACAATTCCTCTAGCAGAAGCTTTTAGCTTCTTGCCAGTTTTGGAAGAGTTCCGGGAACAACAACATGTATTGCGTTCCAGTGTTTGTGGTCATCCTAAAACCACCTCTTTTTTCCAACATTTCAGAGAGTTGATTCAGCCCAAGTGTTGCCATGTATACTTTGCATATTTGTATTACAACTCTTTTCATGGACTCACACATACCCCTTCGGATTAAGGGGGGATGTTGGAACACCTAATCCTACATGGGTAGGTGTGGAATGCGAAAAGTCACAATGGAGTCCAAGTGACCTTAGAATGTGAAACCAAGAGTCACACCATTGTATTATAAATGTACATCATGTATAATGGAAAAATAAGAAAGCCTCACGCTTATCTTTCATTGTGTGTTGAGTCTTGTGTGTGTGCATTCCTTTCCTCATACACCATGTGTGTGCTTCAACATGGTGTTTAATAGACAGCGTCTTCATTAGTAACTCCATTGAGATTTATGGACAACATAAAGTTATTTATATGCTCTTCTGCTAGCATGCCTGCTTCAGGATTAAACTTAGGCAGCCATTTTTCAGGATGGGCTGGTAATTGACTCAAGGGTGCAGGCATTAAGACTGCCCCTGGGTTATTCCATGGAGATTGAGCCATCACTGAACTACTAACATAGGAAAGTGAAAAAGATGATCCCTGCAGTTGGGAAGATGAGGATATTATGATTCCAGATGTTTGAAAAGGAGATGTAGAAGTTCCAGTGGACTGACGGACGATAATCTGAAGAAGAGGGGTGGATGGTTGACTTCGTGGTGAAGAGGTTGAGATGGATGATGATGATAAAAGAGTCTCGCTATCAGACCCTTTAGGTGATTTCCTTGCTCTCTTCCTTGTAGGTAGAGGTAACTTAGTTGGCTGAATGCCAAGCTTTTCACTCTGTAATCTGGTAAGGGGATGAGCAGGATTATATTGCGAAGTCACACTGCCTTGAGATTTATCAGATATTTGAGGCGATATTGAAAATTGCTAAAGTTTATGAATCAAAGATTCAACTTCAGGAGGTTCAATAGCAGATTCTTCTAAAAAGTCATGGTTTGTAGCAGTGGTTGTTATTCTTTCGACTTCTGGCTCTAGATTTAAAGATTCTATGTGTGATGGAGAAGTCGGGGGAGATGGTGAGGGCGATTTACTCTCAGAATGGTATTTAGATTTTGACTTACTTGCCATTCATATTTCGGGGCCCTCCTTCTAGCGCCAAATATTTTGAAGCCCCGAAAATCGGGTCTACAACAAGGGGGATACCCACCCGGTCTGGACATTGGTTGGCAGCTCCTTTTCCGTTTGGTATAGTGGGTCCAATTAGGGATAATGGGACCAGTTTCCCAATATGTGTATGTGTGTGTTGAGAATTGATATTTCCTTTCTAAAAGTTCCTAAGTGAAATGCTTTTATTCTAATTCTAATCTAATCATGCAATTATATTCTAATTAAACAGAAATATCTAATTCTAAGCTAACCCGGGATGTAGTCTTTCTGTTATGTGATCTAAAATGATTTCAAATAACAATTGGTAATAAAGATCATTCAATTGTTATAAGAAAATAATTCAATAAAGATAAACCACTTCGTATAAAAAGTTAGACGAAACAGTTGTGAAAAATATATCACATAATAAGCTACTCATATATTAAGCATAAATAAATAGCTATCACCGTACAAAAGTGCCAAATGATAACTCAAACATTCAAGCATTAATACATAAACAATTGAACATAAATATCACTTTAACACAAAGCAGAAATAGTTAAGAGATAAAAGTACCATTTATAACTAGTTCTACTCATGAGCTTCAGCAATAATGAATTATCTCTTCTTAATACAACATCCACTAAGAGTACAAAAGTGCAACATCAGTAGTAGATATTAAACACAGATATCAATAAATCATGTTCCATTCATTCATCAAAACCTCCTCGGAGGGTGCAAAAGTGCATGTTCTGAGGACAAGTTTTTGACAAATTTCAGGACCCTTCTCTAAATGCATGAGAAGGGTTTAAATACTACTAACTAAATCTAAAAAATAATTTATTACAAAAATGTAGGATATGTTTTAAATGACCGTCCTCTTTTTAGGCAAAAAATAAAGCAAAACTAATACCAAATCTAAAATTAAAACTTAACAACTAACTACTTATGAATCTGTTCTTTGAATTTGCAAGTGTTTAGCATTGGTTTGAGAAGAGTTGGCTGGCCAACTTCAGACTTTAACTGTCCTGTGAAAACGGAATCGGCAAGAGTTGGCGCCATCTTCTCGGCAGAATTGATGATACACTTGAGATTCATACACTGGCTGTGTGGTTTTACCAGATACACCCAGTAAGAATCCCAATTTAACTTTGTTAATATTTTAATCGATTCTGCCTTTTCTTGAGCCTTTTGTCTCCGATTTGTCTACAGTTGATGTGCTTTCAGAAGGTACCCTGGAGTAGTTTCAGAGATCAGATTTGCCTCGTGCAAATTTTCATTTATACAATCAATAATATTTCTTGCTGCTGTGGTTGCTTCTTCCGCTGCTTGCTCTGCTTTCTTGATTTGTGCATCCCAATTATTAAAGAGCATTACTTTGTGATTGTCATTGATTATTGGTGCACCTGATCTTTTCCCCTCCTCTATTTCTTTCCAAGCTAAATATTCAGTAACTCTTTTAAATCATGTCGTAAGTCTACGACATGGTTAGTGATTTTATCACTTTCTTCACAATAAGAGTTCCATTGTATTATTCTTTGGCATAATATTTCCTGATGCTGTAGTAGTTGGTCATTTAAGGAAATAGACTCTATGATAAATTATGTAAGCATGGGATCATCCTTATGCATCTCTTGCACATCTTGTAGTTGTTTCTCTTTTTCAGCCAAGCTATTCTGATATCCTATCTGCATTTGTTGGAAGTCTTGCTGTAATTTTTCAAGTTGTTTCTGTGCTTCATTGTTGGCGGTGGCTTGTTGCAGTTGTTGTTGCAGAACTTGTACTTGATCTTCTTTCTCATTCAGTAATTGTCGTACCTCAGATGCTTTATCAATAGCTGCAGAGGCATATGCTCATGTGATCTGAGATAATTTGGTGAGATTTTCAGTTGGATCAGTAGTAGGATCTTTCCATAAGACATCTAATTGTTCTGCATCATGAGAGAGCACATTTTCCAATTTCCTTTTCTTTTTTTGTCTTCTTACCACTGCTTTGTGTTGTGGACTATAGAATACATCAAGAGGAGGAATTTCCTCTATTTTGAGCATGAGTTCAGAGGATGGAGTAATGGGAATATGTTCCATTTCTGAGACATTAGTAGTTACTGTTGTGACTATATTTTTTGTTGTTTGTACATTACTCACAGATTTCTGTGTGTTCTGTCCTTCAATATTAATCAAATAATTGAATGTCTCCCATTCCTTATCTAATTCAGTTCTGACTTATGGTTGCTGTACAATGAGAGGTGGAAGATTTAACTGTGGAGAAGTTGAAACCTGTTGCTGTGAAAGCTCCTTTGACTGGGCAATATCCCTTACTGACCCTTAACTTTTATCATGGTCATTGTCAGACCTCTTAGAGTGTTCATAGGTTTCTTTTCTGGACTTTGACTTAGACCTGTCTGTACTTGAACTTCCACTGAGACTGATACTGGGAGTTGGTTCCCTTACGAGTTCCAAATGTAATTTATCCAAAGGAATAGTAGTCAACCTTCTTTCCCTGTATATTTTGAATTCTTGAAATTATGCTGGAGGAAACCATATTTGGGCTGAATGTAGAATCTCTTTAAGCGTGTTTTTTTCTTGGAACATGTCATCAAAAAGATCATCTTCTTTAGAAAACACTCTTATTTTGACTGCAGTAGTGAAATTTTTAACAATATCATAGGGGTCGAATGGTCTTCTTGGAAATTTGAACAAATGTAAACATGTAATATTGTTTACTTCTTTGAATGCATGACCAACATCAAATAATTAAAAGGCCCCACGGGCCACAGGAAATTGTGGCCAGATAGCCTTCTTTTTGTCCTTTAAATCTTTAGTCAAACCTCCTTCTCCGTAGGTTTGATAAGCAATTTCTCGCGCCATGAGTTTGTCAGGGACATACAAAGGTAAAACATGAGAGGAATCAAAACTTCCAAATACCCTAACATATGTAAACAATTCTTCTCCAAACCATCTCGCAACAGGCAGTATGTCAACCTCTGCTTCAGGAGAAAACCTTGGAGCATCTTTATCATATAACATTTTTTACAGGGGTAACATGATTCCATGGCAAATCTTGTAAAAATAGGGAATGAACTCTGAATCCCACAATTCTTTGTGATAAACATGAATGGGTAGGGGATCTTGAGTTGTCCATTTCCAACCCATTAAATGAAACTTAGAAACATAACAAATTGAATCCATTACATAAGAAGATAAGTAAAAAGGGGGATAAATTCTTTGAGAAACAGTTCTTTTGGACTGATATTTCAAAATAGCTGTGGCTAAGTTGTTAGATAATATCTTATCCCAATCCACAATAGTAGCATTAATAGCAGCATTCAATAATTGTAGCCATTCAGATGAAAACATATTAATGTCTGGCTTTCCAAAAATCCTACAGAGCATAGCAGCAGCAAAAAAATACGGAGAAGTGAGAGAACCAGTACTATAGATATCGTGTTTATCCTTATTTAATGGTTCGTCTCTCCTTGACCAGTCCTTGGTGCATTCTTCCAGGTTTTCATTTTCTTTGGCAAACTTTTCAATGAACTGTTTGTTATAAGTTGCCTATGGCTCTGGAAAATGATACATGAGTTTCAAATCTTGTGGAGTAAATGAGCCAATGAGCTCTTGACCATGAGTCTTAAGCAGTCTGTTTGTAATATCAGTACTGTCGAGTACCCATTTAAACATGTCTGTATATGGAAGAATTCTAGGTCTCGCTGCTATCCGGTGCAAGAATGAACAAGCTAGCTTTGTAATGGACTCATTAGAAGACCCATGTGAGCCTGCAGTAGCTGTAACCTCCATTATTCTGGGGTTCTCTTCCTCAAGTAGATTATACATGCCCTCCCAAGTAGTAATACCAGCGTCTTTGTTGCAGGTGGTGTCTGTATACAAGGGAGTCATTTCTTTCTCTTCAGAACTTAGAGCCTTGTCTTTCTTTCCCATTATACCCTGAATACTGCTTTGTATAGTTCTCTGCTCTTCGCTCCTGCAGTTTACGAACTAAGTGAGAATAATGATAGGAAAAAGGTGACGGGAAAGTTTTAAATGATGAAAACATATAAAATATACCATCTTATGTGAAACGACTCTTCGATCACAACAAAACCAAATTTCATTAATGATTGACAACCAATTCATTGATTAACATTAAATCACATAACGGGGTCTCGATTTATGGAGAAAGCTTCTTCGTACAACGAGCCTTAAGGACCTACGATAAGGCGATCTGCGATTTGCATCGCAATATCGTAGATCACAGTTCACAGATCGCAGTATCGCAATACCGCAACATCGCAATATCACTTTATCGCAACATCGCAATACCGTAACATCGCAATATCACTTTATCGCACCATCGCAATATCGCTATATCGCACCATCGCAATATCGCAAAATCGCTGAAGCGGAACATGTGACAATCATCCGTTAACATATTTTTTGCGACATGTGATTTGCGATATGTGCCATCGCATATCAGTGATTTTGAGGTTTTTAGCGTAAGTGATATTTGAGACATGCGATGCGATGAATATTTTTCATGCATAGTTTCACATCACAATTTTAGAATTCTGCTTGCAAAGGGATATCCATTACTTTTTTGCGATGCAATATTCCTTTAAGGAATGATTTTATTCTATCTTATCATAAAACTTAAGCTTTTTTTAGATTTTTTAAGAGGTATTTTCCTAAGTTTATGATATTAAGTTTTATTGAACGAAGAATACAAGCACTAATTGATTTTTAGATTTTTTGACTAAGGGTCCCCACTTATTTAGTATTAATGATATTACTAAATAAGAAGGGGGGTTGTTGCTGGCCACAACAATTGGAGATTCACTCGGAAGAACCAGTTATCTCTGCTTTTCTTTTGAATTTTCTAAACTTTCAAAAATAGAAAATTTTCCAGAAAATCAAACTTTATAATAAAAAGATAAAGTATATTATGCTTTTATCTATCAATGATATTTTGTTTCTTCTATATTCAAATTTGATTATTTACTTCCTCAAGCTAGTCCTTGTATCTATATCAGTCACTACTTAGTTTATAGAGATAAAAATAAAGACTTCTCTGTAAATCAGTTTTAAATATGCTCATTTGTCGTAGGTAGAGCCTCTGCTGCCAGCAGGCGTCTATAGCCTCGACAGGGTTACCTGTTACCCAACAATGATCCTGTATCCTACTTAGGGAAATATACAATTTTCAAAGAGACATCCATATCCACACTTATTGCTTTCATTTTCTTTTTTATCCTTAAAGAACAATGTCTTGGTTTGGTAGCCAATTTATGACAGTGCCATTCACTTGATTTATAACTTTGCTGAACAAGCTGGCTCGTGATGAGACCCCTTGTATTTTGATTGCAACAATCTTAAGTCATTGCCCTGTTGTGGTATGCAGTATTGGCAAAGTCAGCAAGCTATAATATCTATGATCATGATAAGTCGGCTCGTGATGAGACCTCTTACTCTTTAAGTTAAAGTGTATCATTGGATTATTCCCTGAACATTGTAATTTTCTAGGTATGGAGGAAGTCATTGTTTCCTTAAGATAGCTCTAGACGACGATAGTAGAGTTTTTTGGAAAGAAATTTTCCACAGAGAATCTTCATTTTGTTATTGATACTTTTTATTAGACTGATATAAAACAATTTCCCACTGAAAGTTGTTTTTTATCAAAATTTTCAAAGTTGAAACTAATATCATCTCTAGGCCTAAAGCTTTTAACTGTATCTTTCAATAACAATGATCAATTTTCTAAAAGAATTCTATTTATACAAGTGAAAAAACAAAATCTAAAAGAGAATTTGTATCTTTTTCATGAATTCCAAATGTAACCATTAACAACTGGTTTTATTATGAAAAATAATAAAAACTAATATACAAAATAGAAGAATGATCTCCTATGGAAAATATTTTTTGAGGATATGTCCATTAATAGGTAAAGACTCTCTTTTTCCTGTTAAATCCTGTAACATAAAAGTAGATGGACCTATGATCTCTGCAATTTGGAGAGGGCCAAGCCACATTCGTTGAAATTTCGTATGTTTCCTTTTTTCCTCATGAGCCTTGTCCCATTTTAAAACTAGATCTCCGACCTGAAAGTCCTTTCTGGATATCATGTTTGAATCAAAAGAAGCTTTAACTAATGCTTGCTGATGAGCATGAGTTATTTTGGCCTGTTCTCTTTGTTCTTATAGCTTAATTATTTCCAGTTGTCTTAGTTGTAAGGAAGAATTTGGTGCTTCATCAATATATTGAACTAAGGCCAAAGAAGGAATTGCTAGATGAGTTGGAATAACTACTTCTTTCCCATAAAATAAATTAAAGGGAGAAGTGCCAAAGGAGGTTTTTTGTGTTATTCAATCTACCCATAAAGCATATATTAAAGACTTATGCCAATTTTTATGATTTTGATCAATGGTTCGCTTAATGATTCTGATTAAGTTTTTATTTGTAGATTGAGCTAACCCATTTCCCTGTGGATAATAATTGGAAGAGTATTCAAGTTTGAAACATCTTTTAAGTGAAAATTCAGTCATAGCATTACCAGAAAAATACGATGCATTATCAAACATTAAAGCAGAAGGTAAACCAAACCTAGTGATTATGAATTGATCTATGAACTCAATGATATGTTTGGCATTAGCAGTCTTGAGAGGTACTACTTCTACCCATTTAGTAAAATAATCAGTTGTTGTAATGATATACCTATGTTTCTTAGCAGAGTGAGGAACAATCTCACCTATTATGTCCAATCCCCATTGATCAAAAGGTTGTTCAATGTTGACTGGTTGTAATAGCAATGATGGTTTCTTTTGTCTTCCAGCAGTGGTTTGACAAACTTGATATTTCCTTACGTAGCTATGTGAATCTTTGAATAATGTAGGCCAGTAATAGCCTACACGGAGGATTTTATGTGCAGTAGCATCTCCAGCATAATGTCCACCTGCTGGCCCATCATGGAGTTCCTGCAAGACTTTTTCAGCTTCAGATTTCTCAAGACATCTAAGGAGAACATAATCATAATTCATTCTAAAAATAACATCATTCACAAGATGATATTGTTTTGCCTTCAACCTTAGAGCTTTTTTCTTGGTGTAATTGAGATTTGGAGGAGCATATCCATTCTTTAGATAAAATATGATATCAGCATATAATGATTCAACATCGTTTAGGCTTACCTCATACATTTGTATCTCTACAGATGGTTTTTCAGAAATAAGCGATGCTCTAGCTAGTATTTTGCAAAAGCCTTGTCCTCTTACAATACTTGCTGGTTTGATTTCTACATCATATTCTTGTAAGGAAATAATCCAATTGGCTATTTTTTCACCCACATCTTTCTGTAGTAAGAGATTTCTTATCGCTAGAAATAGTACTATGATTTTTGTATGGGTTTTAAGTAGAAAGGGTCTGAAATATTTAATTTCTTTGAAAACAGCATAAGCGTGTTTCTCTACATCTGAATAATTCAACTCAGCTCCCTGTAAATTTGAACTGAAAAATGCAATTGGGGCTTCTGCCTTGTCTTGATTTGCTTGAGTGAGTATCGCAGCATATGATTTATCAGAGGCAAATGTATACAAAATAAAAGTATCGGAAAAATTTGGAGTTGCTAAAGATGGAGCATTAACAATTGCTTTTTTGATCAGATTGAATGTCTCATATTCATTTTGGCCCCATTTGAAGTTCGAATTCTTTTTAAATCATTGCTTGTAAAGGAGATACAATTCTTGAAAAATCTGGCACAAATCTCTTTACAAAATTAATCTGGCCAAGGAAATATTGCATAGCTTTCTTGTTGTGAGGTAAGGGTATTTCAGAAATCTCCTTGATTCTATCAGGATCAATATGAATTCTAGATTTTGACACTATGAATCCAAGAAGTTTTCCTTCACTTAATGCAAAAAAGGATTTTTTTGGGTTAAGTGAAATTCCATACCTTTGACAACGTTGAAAGATATGTTTTAAATCTTTGAGATGATTGCTTCGTTTCTTGGAATATACAGTTATATCATCCAAATAAATTACCACTGATTTGTTAACTAATCCCTTGAAAGCAATTTCCATTTCTCTCTGAAATGTGGCACCAGCATTTATCAGACCAAAAGGCATCTTTTGATATGCATAAGTGCCCCATTTGGTTCTGAATGTGGTTTTCAATTGATCATCAGGATGAACCAACACTTGGTTGTAACCAGAGAAACCATCTAAGAAGGACATTAATTCTAATCCTGCAACTGCCTGCAATATTTGCTCCATAGGAGGCAAAGGAAAATTATCTTTTTGGCAGGCTTTGTTAAGATTTCGAAAGTCAATGCAAATTCTAATGTCTATGTTATTCTTTCTAACAGGAACCATATTGGAAACCCATTTAGAATGTCGAACGGGAAAAATAATCTTGGCTTTCAATAACTTATTGAGTTCAGATTTGATCTGGTTTTCTAGATTAGGATGGATCTTTCTCAGCTTTTGTTGGACATGTTTTTCATCATTTATCATTGGGATAGTATGTTGGATGATAGAAGTGTCGTAAGTTTTGAGTTCATCGTAGTTCCAAGAAAAGACACTTTTGTATTGTTTCAAGAGACGCACATATGTTATTTTTTCTTCAGGAGCTAGACCAAGGCCTATGTTGATATTCTGTGGTTTGGTATCAGTTCCTAGATTTACTAATTCATAATTCAAAGTTGAACTTTGCAGTTTTGAATTGGTAGATCTTTTGAATCAATCTTTCAAATCATAAAGGTCTTCTAATTTGACTACTGAATTTGGCATAGAATTATTAGTGCTATCTTGTTGTAATTGTCTGTCATGTTGGTCCTCATCAATTATCTTATTGGTGTAAGATCTTTCAGATGTTAATAAGCTTACAATATCTGGATCATCGTTGAAAATCCTCCAATTGGTAATGTTATAAGGAATTGAGGGTCTAAATATTAATTTGATTGAAAATTGATCAGGGCTATAGTCTTCTGCGGGAATGAGCTTGGAAGCTACGTTAGCTAAAAGGTATGCACTAGCATTCTGGATTCTAGGAATCGATGAAATATTAAATACTATAAACTGTTCAGTCAGATCTTGAACTAAAGATTGATAATGTTTTAAATGACCTGATAAACAATGTATAGAGTTGTGTACCTGTCTGATTACAATTTCAGAATCCCCGAAAACTTGTAGATATTTGATGTCTAATCCGATTACTTTGTATAATCCTTGGACTAAAGCCTCATATTCTGCGGTATTATTGGTGCAATCTAACTTGAGTCTGCAAGTTAGCATAATTTTGTTTCCTTCTGGACTAACCAACACACATCCTGCTCCTACTCCTTCATTAGACTTAGAACCATCAAAAAATAACTTCCAAAATAAAGACTTATTTACAGGAGTATCTACAAAATTAATGCATCTAGAACTATCTGTTTGAGAAAAAAATTCTATTTGAGATAAAACAGAATGTTCTATGTAAGGTGAAGTATGACCATTGAAATTTCCTAAGAAAGAATCAACTGAATAGTTGCCAATGATATTATTGTTGTATGCAACTGGTTCATTTTCTCCTTCCAATTCTGTTACTATGTATTTCTGATGTTTTTCTCTCTCAACCTTTATCTGATTTGGTTTACCATTGTAAGGAAGCCACATATGCGACCAATCAGTTGCGAAGTATCCATGAAGTTTTTCTGACCAATCTCTGCTAAGAATTAAGCCATAAAATTCTGGAATATCTGCAACTAAAATGTCGATAACTTGACATACCTTTGGATTAGATGACAGCCTTATGGTAACCTGATTTAATTCGCCAATCACTTCAACTTGCGATCGATCTAGCTGAACTATGCGCACAGCAGATTTTTGCGGTTGAATGTTCAACTTTGCACATATTGATTTTGGTAAAATATTAGATGAAGCTCCAGAATCCACTAAGCAATTATGCAATTTTTTATTGAAAACTTCATAAGTAAGAAGAAATGGGGGAGTATGAGATCTCGACCTTCCTCCAATTAAAGCGATATTTTCTAGATCAAATTTACTAATCACATTAGTTGGAGGTCTTCCCATCTCGTTGGAAGCTTGAGAGATTACAGGATCGGGCAAAGGTTTTTCTGGTACATCATGTAATTCTTTCAAAAGTACCTTTTGCTGTTGTTTTAACTTGCTCAATTCATAAAAAGTGATGTTAGCCCTAGTCTTCTTCATGTCTTCTATGATATTATACTCCATTTCATCTGAAACAATCAACGTTTTTGATGGAGTTGATGAATCTGTTTGGACTAGGCTGGTTTGAGTCGCTTTAGATGTCGTTTTCTTGGGTGCAACTTTATCCTTAGTCATTGAGCTTGCGCTATTTGGCTTAGGAGTAGGTTGAGGAGGATCAAGTTGATTTCTACTTCGAGTGCTAACTGGGGATTCTTCTTGATCTTCCTCATCTGGGAGGATGAAATCCCACATAACTTGTACTTCTACAACTTCTTCTTCATCGGTAGTTTCTTCAATAGCAGTTTCATCTTCTTCTTATTCTAATTCAGCACTTTTGATAGCATTTGGCAGTTTTGAATCATTTGAAGGGTTTCTTCTATAAGGCTTGAAAGAATTTTTAGAAGATATTTCTGCCACTTGTTTCTTAATGTCAACCATTTCGTTAGACGTGGTTTTCAAAACTTTCTGCAATCCTTCTACATCGAATGGATCTTTCGATTGTTTTTTCTTGGGATCTTCCTTAAGAGTAACCTTCTTGGATTTTCATTCTCTTATCGCATTTTTCTTTTCTAGAGAAATGATACATTTCTCTACTGATATTTCTTATTTCATATTTCCAGCTAAAGTTGTTTTGTTAGCCCTATCAACGAATATTGCTATATTTGACGGTAAAGCAGAGATGTACCATTAACTTCGCACTTCTTCGCTAGGCTTGGAAGCAGTAGGAATTTTATTCAACAGTTTATTGAAACGTGAATTAAAATCCTTGATAGGTTCTTTTGACTCACCTCGAAGATTGGACAGGTCATTGATTAGTGTAGATGTAGACCTGTCATCACCGAACTTAGTCAAAAATTGATCTTGGAAGATATCCCAACTAGTGATAGATCCAGACGGTAATGAGAAATACCATGATCCAGCTGCTCCTTGTAGAGTATAGGGAAAAATTTGGATGACAGCATCTTCATTAGTAACTCCATTGAGATTTATGGACAACATACAGTTATTTATATGTTCTTCCGCTAGCATGCCTGCTTCAGGATTAAACTTAGGCAGCCATTTTTCAGGATGGGGCGGGTATTTGAATCAAGGGTGCAGGCATTAAGACTACCCCTGGCTTATTCCATGGAAATTGGGCCATCGCTGAAATACCAATAGAGGAAAGCACAAAAGATGATCCCTGCGGTTGGGAAGATGAGGATATTACGATTCCAGATGTTTGAGAAGGAGATGTGGAAGTTCCAGTGGACTGACGAACAATAGTCTGAAGTGGAGGGGTGGATGGTTGAATTCATGGTGAAGAGGTTGAAATGGATGATGATGATGAAAGAGTATCGCTATCAGACCCTTTAGGTGATTTCCTTGCTCTCTTCCTTGTAGGTAGAGGTAACTCAGTTGGCTGAATGCCAAGCTTTTCGCTCTGTAATCTAGTGAGAGGATGAGCAGGATTATATTGCAAAGTCACACTGCCTTGAGATTTATCAGATTTTTGAGGTGATATTGAAAATCGCTGAAGTTTATGGATCAAAGATTCAACTTCAGGAGGTTCAATAGCAGATTCTTCTGAAAAGTCAGGGTTTGTGGTAGTGGCTGTTGTTCTTTCGACTTCTAGCTCTAGATTTAAAAATTCTAAGTGCGATGGGGAAGTCGGGGGAGATGGTGAGGGCGATTTACTCTCAGAATGGTATTTAGATTTTGAATTAATTTCCATTCATATTTCGGGGCCCTCCTTCTAGCACCAAATATGTTGAAGCCCCGAAAATCGGGTCTACAACAAGGGGGATACCCACCCGGTCCGGACCTTGGTTGGCAGCTCCTTTTCCGTTTGGTATAGTGGGTCCGACTGGGGATAATGGGACCAATTTCCCAATATGTGTGTGTGTGTTGAGAATTGATATTTCTTTTCTAAAAGTTCCTAAGTGAAATTCTTTTATTCTAATTCTAATCTATAACATGCAATTGTATTCTAATTAAATAGAAACATCTAATTCTAAACTAACCCGGGATGTAATCTTTCCGTTATGTGATCTAAAATGATTTCAAATAACAATTGGTAATAAAGATTATTCAACTGTTATAAGAAAAGAATTCAATAAAGATAAACCACTTTGCATAAAAATTTAGACGAAACAGTTGTGAAAAACATATCACATAATAAGCTATTCATATATTAAGCATAAACAAATAGCTATCACCGTACAAAAGTGCCAAATGATAACTCAAGCATTCAAGCATTAATACATAAACAACTGAACATAAATATCACTTTAACACAAAGGCATAAATAGTTAAGAGATAAAAGTACCATTTATAACTAGTTCTACTCATGAGCTTCAAGCAATAATGACTTATCTCTTCTTAATCCAACATCCACTAAGAGTAAAAAAGTGCAACATCAGTAGTAGATATTAAACGCAGATATCAATAAATCTTGTTCCATTCATTCATCAAAACCTCCTCGGAGGGTTCAAAAGTGCATGTTCTGAGGACAAGTTTTTGACAAATTTCAGGACCCTTTTCTAAATGCATAAGAAGGGTTTAAATACTACTAACTAAATCTAAAAATAATTTATTACAAAAATGTAGGATACGGTTTAAATGACCGTCCTCTTTTTAGGAAAAAAATAAATAAAAAATAATACTAAATCTAAAATTAAAACTTAACAACTAACTACTTATGAATATGTTCTTTGAAATTGCAAGTGTTCAGCATTGGTTTGAGAAGAGTTGGCTGGCCGACTTCAGACTTTAACTGTCCTGTGAAAACGGAATCGGAAAGAGCTGGCACCATCTTCTCGGCAGAATTGATGATACACTTGAGAGTCATATACTGGTTGTGTGGTTTTACCAGACATGCCCAGTAAGAATCCCAATTTAACTTTGTTAATCTTTTAATCGATTCTGCCTTTTCTTGAGCCTTCTGTCTCCAGTCTATCTGCAGTTGATTCGCTTTCGGAAGGTACCCTGGAGTAGTTTCAGAGATCAGATTTGCCTCGTGCAAATTTTCATTTATACAATCAATAATATTGCTTGCTGCTATGACTGCTTCTTCTGCTGCTTGCTCTGCTTTCTTGATTTGTGCATCCCAATTATTAAAGAGCATTACTTTGTGATTGTCATTGATTATTGGTGCACCTGCTCTTTTCCCCTCCTCTGTTTCTTGCCAAGCTAAATAGTCAGTAACTCTTTTATCAATTAAATCATAATCATGTCGTAATTCTACAACATGATTAGTGATTTTATCACTTTCTTCACAATAAGAGTTCAATTGTAATATTCTTTGGCATAATATTTCATGTTGCTGCAGTAGTTGGTCATTTAAGGAAATAGACTCTGTGATAAATTCTGTAAGCTTGGGATCATCCTTATGCATCTCTTGCACATCCTATAGTTGTTTCTCTTTTTCAGCCAAGCTATTCTGATATCCTATCTGCATTTGTTGGAAGTCTTGCTGTAATTTTTCAAGTTGTTTATGTGCTTCTATCATATATCAGTTATTGTCGTTAACCTCGTACTTGATCTTCTTTCTCATTCAAGAATTGCTGCACTGGCAGTGAGGCATATGCTCTCGTAACTCGAGATAATTTGGTGAGATTTTTGGAATGGATCAAAAGGAGAGGATTCACAGACATCTAATTGTTCTACATCAAGAGAGCACATTTTCCAATTTCCTTTTTTTGTCTTCTCACTACCGCCTTGTGTTGTGGACTATAGGATTACATCAAGAGGAGGAATTTCCTCTATTTTGAGCATGAGTTCGCAGGATGGGGTAATGGGAAATATGTTCCATTTCAAGACATTGGTAGTTACTCACAGCCGTGGACTATATTTTTTGTGGTCTGACATTACTCACAGATCTCAGGTGTTCATTCCTTCAATATTAATCAACCACGAATGTATCCTATCTTATCAGCATCTATTTCTGACTGACATGTTTGATAATGAGAGGGGGAAGATTTACCTGTGGAGAAGTTGAAATCTGTTGCTGTGAAAGCTCCTTTGATTGGGCAGTATCCCTTACTGACCCTTCACTTTTATCATGGTCATTGTCATACCTCTTAGAGTGTTCATAGGTTTCTTTTCCGGACTTCGACTTAGACCTGTCTGTACCTGAACTTCCACTGAGACTGATACTGGGAGTTGGTTCCCTTACAGGTTCCAAACGTAATTTATCCAAAGGAATAGTAGTCAACCTTCTTTCCCTGTATATTTTGAATTCTTGAAATTCTGCTAGAGGAAACCGTATTTGGGCTGAATGTAGAATCTCTTTAAGCATGCTTTTTTCTTGGAACATGTCATCAAAAAGATCTTCTTCTTTATAAAACACTCTTATTTTGACTACAGTATTGAAACTTTTAACAATATCATAGGGGTCGAATGGTCTTCTTGGAAATTTGAACAAATGTAAACATGTAATATTGTTTACTTCTTTGAATGCATGACCAATATCAAATAATGAAAAGGCCTAGGCCAAGGTGAAATCGTGGCTGAGAGCCTTCTTTTTGTCTCAATTTTAGTCAAACCTCCTTCCTCGCAGGTTTGATACACTTCGCCATGAGTTTGTCAGACATACAAAGGTAAAACATGAGGGGAAGCAAAACTTCCACACTTAACACATGTAAACAATCCTTCTCCAAACCATTCGCACATAAGAGGTTCACCTTTGCTTCATGAGAAAACCTTGAGCATTTTGTCATAACATTCGTACAATGGGTAACATGATTCCATGAAAATCTTAAAAGAGAATGAACTCGAATCCCACAATTCTTTGTGATAAACATGAATGGGTAGGGGATCTTGAGTTGTCCATTTCCAACCCATTAAAGGAAACTTAGAAGCATAACAGATTGAATCCATTACATAAGCAGATAAGTAAAAAGGGGGATAAATTCTTTGAGAAACAGTTCTTTTGGACCAATAATTCAAAATAGTTGTAGCTAAGTTGTCAGATAATATCTTAGCCCAATCCACAATAGTAGCATTAACAACAGCATTCAATAATGGTAGCCATTCAGATGAAAACTTATTAATGTCTGGCTTTCCAAAAATCCTACAGAGCATAGCGGCAGCAAAACAATATGGAGAAGTGAGAGAACCAGTACTATGCATACCGTGTTTATCCTTGTTTAATGGTTCGTCTCTCCTTGACTAGTCCTTGCTACATTCTGCCAGGTTTTCATTTTCTTTGGCAAACTTTTCAACGAACTGTTTGTTATAAGTCACTTATGGCTCCAGCAAATGATACATGAGTTTCAAATCTTGTGGAGTAAATGAGCCAATGAGCTCTTGACCATGAGTCTTAAACTGTCTGTTTGTAATATCAGTACTGTCGAGTACCCATTTAACCATGTCTGTATATGGAAGAATTCTAGGTCTCGCTGATATCCGGTGCAAGAATGAACAAGCTAGTTGTGTAATGGACTCATCAGAAGACCCATGTGAGCCTGCAGTAGCTGTAACCTCCATTATTCTGGGGTTCTCCTCCTCAAGTAGATTATACATGCCCTCCCAAGTAGTAATACCAGCGTCTTTGTTACAGGCGATGTCTGTATACAAGGGAGTCATTTCTTTCTCTTCAGAACTCAGAGCCTTGTCTTTCTTTCCCATTATACCTTGAATACTGCTTTGTATATTTCTCTACTTTTTGCTCCTGCAGTTTACGAATTAAGTGAGAATAATGATAGAAAAAAGGTGACGGGACAACGAGCCTTAAGGACCTACGATAAGGCGATCTGCGATTTTCATCGCAATATCGCAGATCGCAGTATCGCAATACCGCAACATCGCGATATCACTTTATCGCAACATCGCAATACCGTAACATCACAATATCACTTTATCGCAACATCGCTATATCGCACCATCGCAATATCACAAAATCGCTGAAGCGGAACATGTGACAATCATCCGTTAACATATTTTTTGCGCCATGCGATTTGCGATATGTGCCATCGCATATCGATGATTTTGAGGTTTTTAGCGTAAGTGATATTTGATACATGCGATGCGATGAATATTTTTCATGCATAGTTTCGCATCGCAATTTTAGAATTCTGCTTGTAAAGGGATATCCATTACTTTTTTGCAATGCGATATTCCTTTAAGGAATGATTTTATTCTGTCTTATCATAAAACTTAAGCTTTTTTTAGATTTTTCAAGAGGTATTTTCCTAAGTTTATGATATTAAGTTTTATTGAACAAAGAATACAAGCACTAATTGATTTTTAGATTTTTTGACTAAGGGTCCCCACTTATTTAGTATTAATGATAATACTAAATAAGAAGGGGGGTTGTCGCTGGCCACAATAGGGTCCTATACACATCTTAAGTTACTAGTTCAGTAAGAGGTATGGTTATCTTGATCTTGGCAATATCTCCCTCAAAACTGAATGGTGTTGGTGTCTTTACCAGATTTACATCAGTTTTATCGGCCATGATTTTTTCTGCAATTTTAGTTTGCTGATTCTGATTTGGAACCTTTTGTCAAAAGAGTTTTTTCAGGGCAACTAGTTGATGTACTAAGGCAGCTTGGGACACCATTTTGTTGGCTAGTTTTGTCTTTGTTTTGATCATGTTTCTTAGCCATGGTATTTTTGTTTTCTGTTGTTCTCTAAGAAGTGTTTTCAGGGGTCTTCCTAACAACAGTGTCTAATTTGTTTTTCTTGGAGGCATCTTGGTTTTTATTACTCCTAAGGTCATACTAACTATGAACCTCCATGATAGCATTGCCAAATCCTAATCTATAGTCTTCAGAATCCTCATAGTTTGTTTTAGTTTGATTTGAGGAAAATAGACTTTGTTCTTATTCAGTGAGAAAATTATTGTCCTCATCATCAAAGCCTATTACATTTACATGATTTTCTTTCGGATCTTAAACCTCTCTTTCCTCTTCATCTACATAATTTTCTTGGAAATGAGGTCTAATTTGTTGGTCACTTTCCCTTTGTATGATTTGAGGAGGGTTTCTTCTGAAGTTTTGATTCCAATTTATGTTTGAGGATTCGCTTGGTTTTCTCTAGGAGGTGTTCTTTCATTTAAACTGATCCTCTCCATCATTCTTTCCATTGTCCTAACTAGGCTGTCAATTTTAGCATCAGATGAAGAGGTTGAGGCCACAATATCCTCTTTGTAGGTAACCCTCTTTTCTGACCTCATCCTATCCTTTTTCTCAATTAAATTATCCTCTACACTGATAGCTCCCCTTTGCATGTCTTCTAAGGTTAGGGGTTCTCTTTCTCTCAATTGGTAAGCCATGTCTAGATCAAAACCCTCTGGAAATTTTACTAAGGCTAGGCCCTGTGGGGGTTTCATGTGAGGTGGGAGAGAATTAAACCTAGTGCAGTAATCTTGGACACTTTCCCCAACATTTATTTTAAGGTTGTTATACTCTAAAATGATTTGAAGGGGGTTCTTCTTAATCTCCCACTTGTTTATGAATGTTTGATAAAGAGAAGGGAGGTCATGTATGCTGTTAGGAGTTAAGTTTTTGAAACATTTATTTGCTTCTCCTCCTAGACTTTGGACAAACATCCTCATTTGTATGGTCTCCTCTTCTATTTCCATGTAGTCAAAGGCATCATTCATTTTTTTTTACATGATGATGGGCAGTGGTAGAGCCAACTCTAGTAAAATGAGGGATTTTGGATTGGTAGTCATTTGGCAAAGGTAGTAAATGTTGTTTTATTGATAGAGGGGCATACCTTGCTACCATGATGGGAGGAAATGGAATCCAAGGAGGATTTACAAGGGGAGGGTTTATGAGAGGAGGTGGAGGATGGAGTGGAGCAGTTTGCACAGTGGATGTATGAGTGGGTGTGGCAGAAGTATTTGGACCAACAAACTGATTTTGAGCAGACTTGGAATGAAATGAGCCAAAGTGATGGAGAAGCTGAAAATCAGGAGGAATGGAAGAAGAGGCTTCTTTACTAGGACTCTACTACAAATTTGAGGGTTTAAGGTCAGTCTGGTCTATCCCACTTTGAGACTTGGTTCTAAATAGGTTTCTTTGATGATGTAAGCCAAATTGGGTATCTTGCAACGCTGAAAGATGTTCAGGGACAGAAATTTCTCTATGAATTATTCTAACCTTAGAAGAATTTCCAGTCCTAGAAGTTTGTCATAAAATATTTTCTGGGTCATCAACTACGATAGGAGGGTTTGGGTCAGCGTGAGATCTGGTGCCAATTCTTTATGAAGCCAGATTTCAGTCCTGAAGTATAGAGAGCTTGAAAGCTTTATGGATTTTTTGAAAGGAAGACCTCTCTAAATGTTTACTGGACTCAAACAGTGTGTGACTAGGCCTTTGAAACACTTAAGACTGATTTGACACAATCCTAAAGGAGTATATGAGAACTAATAGGGTTAATGGGCCTATTGGAGGTCAGTGGAGTCTCCAGGTGGATATTTTTTACTTCTTTGAGGATATGTACTTATGTTCCACCACCAATAATTTATAAAAATCCAATATAGAGATGTTTTTTAGGGGTTTTCTGAGTTCCTTTATGTATCCCTAAGGTTTCTATGAGCATCCTCCAGTCGAGTCATCATTTTGCTAGGATGGTGAAATAATTATATTCTACTTTGGCTATCACTTCGAGTTTCTAAGATTGACAGAGGTTCTGTGAGTATTCAAGAGATATTCAGGCTACTACTCATAGGTCCCACCGTGATCACCACTATGTTAGGTCCCCGTAATTTGCAGATTGGAAAGAACAAATGAACATGGGTAACATCAAACCAATCTTTGGAATCCTAGGACCTAGCCTTCCTAGACTTAGAGAGGGCTCTCTCTAATGTTTGCTTGTAATTGTTTTTAACTTGATAGCTTTTAGGTTTTGATTTTAGGCTAGTTATAGGGATTAGTGTTTTTTTGTTGTTTTGATTGGGTAGATTGTCAAGGGAAATAGGTAAAATAAGAAAGGATCAAGTCATTGGGCTATGGAGTCTGCAAAGGTTTTGAAAATTATAAAAATGAGTCAAGGATAGTTCAAAGGGAAAGTTGACAAGGCAAAATGGATCTAAGTAGGTCTAGGGAGAATGAAATGAAAATGGAGGTGTGAATATAGTATGTTAAGGGGAAATCAAGGATCCCTTAGCAAACTAATAAACAAGAAAAAGATTCTAAGATGATAGCATAATAAACTTGAAGAGAAATAAAGGATTATTCAGCCAAACAATACTAAGCGGACCTTAAAAACAACAGATAAGTAAGCTAGGAGAGCAGTGAAGGATTCCCTCATACTTGCTTGCAAAAAAATAGAAATTTAACATAACATCTTAGTAACACTAAAGATCATTAAAGGATTATTTAGCAAAACTTTGAAGAAGAAAACATAGAAATCAAGGAAGCAGTCGTAAGTAGGGTGCCAAGAAGGAAAATCCTATTCTCTATTTCTGTCCTATGATTAAATGAACCATAAAAATAATGAATAACTGAAGAAAACAAACACAAATATGGAATACATCACCATATAACCAAGCTTAATGAATCCTAAGAGTGAGCTCAATCCACAGATGCACATTCCAAAGCTATCATCAAGTACCAAAGCCAATTTCTCTTTAATCTCAAAGTATATATATTACTCTTAATAAACATCCAAAAATTACAATAAGGCCTCAAGGCTCTATTTAACTAGGAAATGAGGAGGTGGAAACCCTAAGAGGCTTCTAGAAACCATAAATACACCATATATGTCATTTATGTCCAAAGAGGTCATGCAAGGCCCAAGGCACATAATAACTATTGCAATAAATGAAAGATAACATAAACATAACTCCTTAAACAACTCTGAAATGATTTGCCTAAAAAAATCTCAAAAATATCCTTCAGTGTGTTTTGTGAACTTTTTTGCAAGAGGGCACCTTCAGAGGTCTGAAAGCGTAGCACCTACACAAGAAAACTGGGTCCACTTGCAGCCAAGTTTTGATGAACTTCCCGATGTTAGAATTGGCTCCGTGATGGCTCGTTGGAAATCCCGTTGAGTGTAATTTCCAAAAAAACCTTTGGTTTTTTGATTGGGCTTCATTAAATTGCTCAAAAATTGAATCTCCAAAAGCTTCTCTAGGCACAGCGCGAGTCCTGAAAACTAAGCAGAAAGGTGAAAAATGAGGTGTTTTTTAGCCTTTTGAGGGACCAAAAATGCTCCAAATGCTCTAAAATTTGGTGAGCATGTTGTACTTGAGCTGAGGATTCCAAGAATGAAAATTTTTCCCCTGAGGATGCCTGATATGAAATCATAGCGCCAAGGGTGTTGTGCCTTCAGGCCTTAAAATTAGCAAAAAACCAAAAATTCTCAAAAAGTTTCCAAAATTGGTGAATATCTTCCTTATGGGGTTTGGGAGGCCCGTAGAGAAGCTTCAGCCAATATTTCAAGGTTTTATTAGTCTTTTTCCTCCTTGAGTGATTTTATTTCGGCAAGGGCTCTTTTGAGCTTAGCCTTTGCAATTTGATTTCGCAATGCATAGTGCTTGGTCATCTTCTTTTGGAGGTCAAGGTCCCTCTTTTCCTTCTTCAACTGCTTGTTTTCATTCTTATAATAGTCAATGTTATACATTTCCATGCCAAGGCATCTTTATAGATCTCTAATTTCTGCATCTTTTCTTTGGAGCAATATGCTAGTGGCCCTCTCCTTATCTGTATGTTCACTGTCAAGGTCAATGATGTCAAGCTCATGCTTACCTTTCTTACCTTTATTCACCTTTTGTTTGCCTTTATCTAGCAGCTTGGTAGAAGTGGAAGGCATGGCCCCTTGCCTTTTAGAGGTAGAAAACACATGCCTTTCTCCTCTTTTATATGTCAATGGAAGAGGTTTGATTGTGATCATTTTGGTGTCTTCATCATGGCTACCATCATTTGTCTCCATGTCTTCCTCTTCATTACCTTGACTTTTTCTTACTTCATTACCTTCAACATCAGCCTCATTGTTGGCCTCTTCACTGGTTTCTGCACTATCCTTTGTATTTTCTTCATCTTGTTCATCATTACTGCTAGGAGTCTCATGGCTATGTTCTTTACTGCTCTCATCAAATTCTTCATTTTCTTCACCTTTTTCATGACTGTCATGACTGTCTTCTTTGATATTTTGATCCTTGGTGTCACTGTTGCCATTTTCCTCTATGTTTTCTATTTCATTGCTTACCTATGACTCTTTATCTTCAACATCATCATTATCATCTGTTTCTTTGTCACTTTCTTGTTCACTGCTACTTCCTTCTTTTGTGTCCATACTGTCTTTTGGCTCTTCATCTTCAACATCAACATTTCCCTTATCATCATTTGTTTCTTCCATGCTAACATCACTACCCCCTACTTCTTCATTTTCTTTGTCTTTATTTTCCTCTTCTTCATCATGGCTTAATTCATCTTTTCTCTCCTTCACTAGTATTTGATTGCTCATCATGGTCACTTTCTTCTTTGGCTGATACATTAGGAGAGGGTGAGGAAGGGAGGTTTTCTTGAGGAGAGGATACATGTGTAGATAATGAGGCATGATCAGTAAGAGGTGATGGAGGAGTAGAGGGAGGAGGATGAGATGATGAGGGTAAATTTCTCTAATGATGGGGTTGTGGGCTTGTGAAGACCTCATGAGTAATTAACACCTCCCATGGTATGCCCTTTTGCTCCAACTAATGTAGCACAACCATCTTGATCAAGGAGTGGTGGAACAAACTCTGCATTTGCTGGGAATGGTTCCTCCTTTGGACAACATAAGACATCTTGTCGATACTCCTATAGAGGTAGTAGGATAAATGAAGCATCTTGACCCTAGTGAAGTGCATGAGTAATATGATATGGTAGGAGTAGAGCCTAGAGTATATCCCCTTACATGTAAAATATTTCATGATGACCATCATCAAGGGTGCATACCTCTCCAGTAGGTGTGAAAAAGGGAAAATGGATTTGCAACCTTCTTTGTACCTAGTTTTGAGAAATGGCTCATAGAAGCTTATGTCTAACTTTTCTCTTTTGATAAGAACTATATTCTTCACAATCATGTATGCTATCTCCTCTTTGGCCACTTCTGATTTGCAGGTGCCATGACATATTGATTTAGCCCCTTCTGATGTTCTTGGATTTTGACATATTTAGTCACACAGTAGCAACCTTATAATTAGTTTGGCTTTCCATCTTGGAGCTTAACCCTATGTTTTATTCTTTTTATCATTAAGTGTAAATGAATGAAAATGGGAGCTTGACCTTCCTCTCACTGATACTCTTTGCATTCTCTTTCTTTTGAGGCAGTGAGACACTTTACCTTGGAAAACTCTAGAAGTCACCTACAATAGTTTCTTCAAACCTTCCTTCTGTTGTCATCATGGAGGTTTTAATCATATTTACTTTACCTCCCTTGTCTATTTCCAAAACCTTAGATTTCTGGGTTGTTTGAGAAGAATTATTAGTGTTGTCTTCTAAGTTCTGTATAGACCTTTCAATTTCATTTGTTTTTGTTTATTTCACCTCACCTTTTCCATTTTTATCTATGGTTTCTACAAATCTTCAATTCATGCTTGGTTCTATTGGTGTGCCTCTATCCATGTGATTTGTTGCATTGGCTCCTTGCTTGGCACACTGCTGGCCCAATCATTCTTAGGAACCCTGATTTTTCTTGAACATAAGCTACTTCCTCCTCCTTTGCTTGTGTATATCTTTAATGAGGAGCAGGCCTCTTACCTTACCAATTTTTCTGCTGATAGTCACCTTGACACTCCAGCAGAAATGTCAAAATGAAAATTTTCCTTTTGCAGAACTTGAACTTGATAAGGTGATCATCTTAGACAATTTTTATGATCTATCTTGGACAAACAGGTGCTGACCTTCTTTCACATTTGATTCAGCTTCTAGCACAGGAAAAGCAGAGCTCAAAAACATCAAGGATAACCCTACAACCTATGAAACCCTAATTGTCCTAGTGAAAGGAGTCTTTGACCTGGCCTTTGACTGAAATTGGTTTTAGAGTCTTTAGGTGTAAAAACAGAGTTTTTGACAAACTGATAGATTGAAGATCCAAAATCCAATGTACTTGATTTATCTAAAGAGCCTACAGAGATAGTTATGAGATCATCAATGCTTGAGGTACTTGGTGAACATAAGAAGGAGCAGGCAGTTTGGCAATCCTAGATGGAAAGTGGAGGGGTTAGGTAGAGGCCAAACAAAGTGCTGAGGTTATGGGTGGTAAAATACGATAAAGAGGAGTGGCATAAACCCATGAGGGGTCTTTTAGGAGTGGTAGTTTAACCATGGAATGGCAGAGTAGTAAAATAGTGAAAATTTTGTTTTTAATGATAATGAACGCATTGAGATTTCTAAAACTCACAATATTCATGAATCTTATTTTTAGAAATATAGAACTGATATTTATTCACCCACAGATAGTAAAAATTATTGATGACCAACACATGTGATACCCCTTAATTCAACTTCCTTTCCTTCCAAAAAAAAATTCAAGAAAGGTTCTTGAAAATTAAAAGCTATCGTCCCCAAAGATTGTAACTATTGTACTCCTAGTACAGAATCAGCACTACCCATTGGAATGGAAAGGATTGGACTATTCAATACATATTCCCCCATGGTTAGCTTGATATTATGGCACTTTCCAGAGAAATTTATAGTTCCTCAATTTTCCACCACCACTTGACACTCTGGCGCTAGGTATAGGAAGCAATTCAATTCCTTGGCTACCTTACATTGAATAAAATTATGGGTACTACCCAAATCAATAAGCACTATTACATTTTTCTTCTTGATATGTCATTCTATCTTGAGAGTTTGAGGAGTGGTAATTGGTGAGTCCTGGTATTTCACCAAGAGTGTTGCAACTCCTAGGGGTTGCCCTACTTTACTTTGTCAACCCGAGGTTTGTACAAACTTGGAGGTGATAGTGCTATATACACAGTATATGCATTCTACTCATGTCATCCTCTTATGCTTTACAAAAGGGTGATATTTCTTAAACTGTGATAAGGATTTGAAAGTAAATTGCTGGAAGGAAATGATGGAAAGGAAACTAAACTAAATTGCTAAAAAGAAATGACAGGAATGAAACTAATTTAATTTGAAGAAAAGGAAATGACTGAAAATAAACTAAACTATATTGCTGAAAAGAAATGGCAGAAAGGAAACTAATTCTAAACCACACTTAACTTGGTCAAATGGATAAATTCACTCTAGTTATCCTATGGTCTATCTACCATGTTTCTACCCATGCAACTAAGCTATCCATGACTTAATCCTAATTGAAAAGGTGTTGATTTTGTAGCTTGGAGGAAAGAAAAGGGCTAAAGAGGCTAATGGA
Organism: Pinus albicaulis; assembly: GCA_034641835.2. Classification (NCBI taxonomy): domain Eukaryota; kingdom Viridiplantae; phylum Streptophyta; class Pinopsida; order Pinales; family Pinaceae; genus Pinus; species Pinus albicaulis. The sequence continues at coordinate 154,616 of CM076580.1, read as the reverse complement.
GGGCTTAACACATGAAACAGGGCTTAGAAGTGGAAAGTGGAGGTTTAAACCTTATAAAACCTTATAATATAGTGCAAAGATGCTTTGCAGAGGAATAATTTGAAATATGAGATGGTGGAGATGCGATGGAGGCAAAAGAGAGAGATAAGTGTGTAAAAGAAAAGGGAAATAATTCCAATTTTTGATTGCGATGTGTGACATGGCGGGAGGACCGGCGGTGGAGTGCGATAACAATATCGCAATCGGCAGGAAAAGAGTGGTAAGTATTAATGAAACAAGAAAAAGTTGTGAAGTGTGGTTGCGATGGGTGACGTGGCGGTGGGACTAGTGGCAGAGTGCAATTGCAATATCGCAATCGGCATTTGAAAGTTGTAAATCTTAGAGAAACAAGGAAAAGGTGCGAAGTGCAGTTACGATGGGTGACGTGGCAGTGGAGCAAGATTGCAATATTGCAATTGGCATTTGAAAGTGGTAAGTCTTAAAGAAACAAGGAAAAGATGTGAAGTGCAGTTGCGATGGGTGATGTGGCGGTGGGACCGGTGGTGGAGCGCGATCGCAATATCACAATCAACGTTTGGAAGCGGTAAGTCTTAAAGGAAACAAGAAAATGATGCGATCTACGATGAGGAGTGATGGTAAGTCCAAAGGGAAAAAAATGTGGTTTCTAATGTTTTTTATTGTTTCAATAAAAGAGTGGCGAAGGGAAGTGGAAAGGGATATCGCATTCAGGCTTGGGATGAGAGAGCGTTGACAAAGATCACCAGGGATTTGGGATTTGTGATGGAGCGACATACGACAAGCCAGAGTTTCAAGGAGAAAGGGGCGAAGATCTAATTCTAATTTTTTTCAAGCGTTTTGGGAATGTAAAGGGTGATGGATGAAAATAAGATAAAAAGGAGGGAAATGGAGGCACACCAACAATGCTCAGGTTGTGAATACAGGGATGGAAAATAAAGCAGGGAAGCACCACAGATCTCTACGGTTTTAACAATAAGTCCTGCAATGAACCTGATAACTTATGCGCAAATAAATAGGAAAATGCATAAAAATAAAGTGCAAAGGAAGACTTAAAAATGGTAATTCAACTGTACTTTTAATCTCAGAAATAGTGAACAAAATCAGTTTTTGGGCCTCTGGGAAGGTCTGCCCTCCTTGAGCTCTATTGACAAAGATGAGAAGGGGGGTCTTGATCCACAAATTTTCTTCGTTTTTCTCCTCTATTATATCACTTCACAAGCAAATGAAAAACTATAGCAGAACACTAAAAGCAAAAACTAAGCAACAGTGAAACTATCAGAAGTAGAGCTAATTGAATGACAGAAAGAAAACTAGCTTAATGGAAGAAAGGAAAAGATAGTAACAACAGAGAAGTTGAGGCACATGATTGGTCCCTAAACCACGAGCCTAGCTCTCTGAAACTTAGATCAGTCGAATGAAGTCAATATGCTCATTTCATAAAAGAATAACCTCATACATCTCTGAAAGTTTGATCACCTAGTAAAATAAAAAGATCAATATCTTGCAACAAAGTTTCAACTAGAATCGACTAACTCTTCTTAGCTCTAGATCTGCTCTATTTATTCTACAGGGTAGCTACCAAAAAATCCCTAGAAAATAGTGATTGATTCCACTTGAATCCAAGTAAACAAATATTTAGTACTTGGTTGTCTCTGGAATTCGAATTGCTAGAGAGAATCCTTGGGGATCCTTTGGCTACCTTTGGAATTCAAATTGTTGGAGAGAAACTTTGGATCCTTTTGTTGCCTTTGAGAGTTAAGGAGGGTGCAAAATCCTCCAATAATTTCTCCTTGTTGTCTCCCCCAAGTCTTTATGATAAAATCCCTATACAAATTCTTAATAAATCATGATTTTCTGCACTGAGCCTCATATTAGGCACTCAGAGTATGTTATCCTTAATCACCACTTATACTAGCATCATAAAACCTAATAATAATAATAATGCAAGAAAAAGAGATCTAAGAAGGAAAAATGGTGACTATTAACCCCTCCAAATATGTCTAATGATGGAGATCATCATCACCCCCTACTGAAAGGTTGCTCATCATCGCTTATTTCTCGAGGAAGAAGTGTGGGAGTTTCCCCAAGAGGGTAAAAACCATTATTATTTTCTGCATTATCCCACTCTCTATCTTGTGCATCTATGTCCTTTTCATCATTCAACCCCAACAACAAAGGTGGGTTGAGATTGAGTCCTAACCATTGGATATTTTTTTCCTGCATGGCCCTCTTGCATAATGGTGCCCTTTCCAATGCACCCCTCAATTTTTCTGGAGTATGGTACAACCTGTTCTTGAGGCTGTCAAGGAGGTTGTTCCATCTCCTCTGGCTGGCCATAATGCGCTCATCTTCTATTTTCTAGAAAAATCATCAAAGTGGCCTATCACCTGGGTTTGAGTTTTAAGGTAGCTTTCAACCAGTTCAGGGTCCCTTTCAATCTCTCTACGGTTAAGGATGATCCTCTTGGGATGAACAATTTTGGTTTGATATATAAGGGTTATCTGCTTCTTCTTCACATAAATCTCCATATCTCTTTTTCTCTAGTGTCCTCATTCACCATCAAAGATACTAGAGCCATCAAGTGAATATCCCCCATTGTAGGATTTGGGTCCCAAATATCCATATTTGTTAGCAAAAGGTTATGCACATAAAACTCTTCCATCTTTTCCTGATCAGCCATGTTAGCTTGCTTGTATAAATTCATGAATTGCCTACAATCTTGGAAGGGTAGTGATCCATGGGAGGCTAGATTTTTTATTTGAAATAGGAGCCATTTCTCCTTGAGATACACAACAAATGAGTCCGAAGGGAATCTGTGCTGAAGGGATTCTATGCATAATTCTACCATGGTGGCTACTTGTTGTCCTTTTTGTTGTAATTGCTCCTTCAGTGCTACATTCTCTGCTTGTAACTTTTGCAGCTGCTCCTTCAGAACTATTTCTTCAATTCTTTCCTCCTCCCTTGGTGATGCTTCAATGATAATCGGGCTAGTGGGAGGATTTTCTAGCTCTCTCTGACTCTTATCAGCTCTGAAATACATAGAGGTCTACCTTTTTCTCTTTGCGCTCAGAGGACCGATGGTGGAAACTACCTGTTTGTATTGAGGGGATGTGATGCTATGTTGTGAGTCTGTTTCTTTCCCATTTTCTGCTATCTCTCTGACTTCTATGGCCATCTCTTTTGTTTTTACTTATCTCTTTGTCCCTTACTCTTCTACTTCTTCTTCCTCTTCTGATTCTTCTTTTGGCTCTTCTTCTTCTTCTGCTTCTTCTTTGTCTTCTCTAAGGCTAGGAGTGGAGTCCTTCCTTGTTTGGGTTGCAACCATGGGTACAGTGATGCTGTTCTGCTACTTTCATTGCGCAATGTTCAAATACGCAGCCCACTCTTGGTACTCCTGTGTTGTAGCTCCCTTCGGTCTCTTTCCCTCAAAAATTCTCAATTTACTGATTTGGATGAGATGATATATCCTTTTATTAGATTGCGCAACTAATTTTGGAGTGCTTATGTAACTCAGCTCAGCTCCAGTTTCTGTTGCAGATAGGTGTTTCCTCTTCTTGGTAACTGGTTGATACTGCGTGTCTCCTCCCCTCATTCTCCTCTACTCCACTTGATTTAAATTATTTTCTTTTGCATGCCCAATTGGCGTGAATTTGCAGTTCTCGCTAGTCATATTTCACGATGGTTACCAAGGCAACTGGCCACCTTTCTTCCCCTTAAACTCTAAGTCTGAAAATTTAATTTCTGGCTATTATGAATGCATAGCGAGGGGTGAGAAGCTATACCTAAGTTTACCTATTGTTTCCAAGGCATTTTCAGGAGCTAGATTGAGGAGACAAGTCTTTTAAACGATGTGTTCTCCACTATTTTCTGTTCTCTGAGTGAGCTCGTTGAATGAGAAAATTTTTGAGTGAGCTACTAATCTCTCCTTGATGTTCCTTCCCATTGTAGATGTTGCATGGGGGGTGCTCCAAATGCCATGGGTGGCACTATTTTCTTTCTTGGGATCTTCTTCATGAGCTCCTCCCTTGTTTTTCTTGCCATTCGAGAACAAATGTCTGCGCTATAGGAATTCCCTGATGCCTGTAGCAGTCTGTATCTTGCTTCCCTTGCTACATTGTGCTCAGGAATGGAGGAATGTGGTGTATGGAGGTGATGGAGGAAGTATGAAAATTAATGGAGTGAATGATGGGATTGATGGTAAAACAGAAGAAGGGAAAATAAGATGAACGCTTCCCTATGTTTCTAGAAATCATTAATGACCTGCAAAATAGAAAACACAGAAAAAACAGAGACGCAAATGTAATTTTTTTTGTTTTTGTTTTTTTCTCTCTCTTTTTTTTTTTGAAAGCAAGTGGGCTACCTCCATGGAGGTTTTCAACCCACATATATTTATTCTCTTTTCTTCTTTCTTCTCTTTTTTTTTTAGCAAGTGAGCTGCCTCCATTGGGGTTTTCAAACCACAAGCTTGCCTTGGGTGCCTCAGGGAGGTTTTCACCCATGGATCTTTTTTTTTTTTAGGAGGTGTGAGAAACTATGGAGTTTCCCATCACTACACCTCTACGCTTATTGAATTTACGAACTTTTAAATTTTAAGTCTATGACGATTGACAAGCAAGGAGATTCCTTCCTCATCTATGGTTCTGATTTGAACTGCCCCATTATCAAAACATTTTTCCACTATGTAAGGTCCCAACCATCTTTTCATCAGCTTTCCTTTGAAATATTTAAACCTTGAATCATACAACTGCGCCAAATCTCCTTCTTGGAAGGTATTTTCTTTGATGTTCTTGTCATGCTAGACCTTCCTTTGTAGTTGAACTACCTCTGTGTGAAGAAGTGCTTGCATTTTGAACTCATCCAATCCATTTAGTTGTAGCAATCTCTCTTTTTGGGAATTTGATAGATCTAGATTTAATTCAGTTGCCATTATTAAAGTATTGAATTTAAACTCAACTGAAAGTAGAGCCTTCTTACCATAGACTAGTTCATAAGGAGTGAATCCAGTTGTTGTCTTCCAAGTAGTGTTGTAGGCCCAAGTTTCTTCTACCAATCTGTCTGGAAAATATTTTCTACTACTGCTCATAGCCTTGGTTAGGATGCTCTCTAAATCTATATTAGTTACTTCTACTTGGCCATTTGCCTGAGGGTGATAGGCAGTAGAAGTTATATATTTAATCTTGTGCTTCCTCAAAAGATACTCAATGAGGTGAGAGGTGAATTGTGCTCCCTGATCAGTGACTATTTATCTAGGGTACCAAAACTTGTAACACACATTCTCCCTTATAAATTCTGCTACTTTCTCCTCGGTTGCTACCTTCACTACTTTTTTTTTAGCCCACTTTGTCAGGTAATTAGTTCAGACTGTGATATACTTCTTTTTTCCGGATGGTTGATCGATAGGTCCAAAAAATTCCATGCCCCATTTGTCAAATGGCTCAAGAGCTAGCTGAGGGTACAAAGGCATCTCATCCCTTTGCATGGGTTTCCCCATCCTTTGGCACTGGTCACACCCGCTGGTGTATCTTCTGGAATCTTGGTGAAGGGTAGGCCAATAGTATCCTTCTTGCAAAAATTTGTAAGCAATTCTCTTTGCAGCAAAGTGGCCTCCACATGGGTTTTCATGACATGCAGAGAGGATATCAAATAATTCTTGCTCCCTCACACATCTCCTTAGGATTTAATTAGGGCCTAGCTTGAAAAGGTTTCCCCTAATCCATGTGAAAGGGGCATTTTTCTGATGATTCAGCTCCTCTCCCTGAATGAAAGATTAGGAGGGAGTCTCCCAGCAACCAAGTAGTTAGCTATATCAGCAAACCATGGTGAGAGTGCTGATATAACAAAGAGGTGTTGATATAGTAGCTGGTCATCCACCATTCATTCTTCTCCTGCAGGGAGAGCTAACCTGGACAAAAAATCTGCAACAACATTCTCCTTTCCAAGTTTATCAATAATAGTCAAATCAAATTGACAACCATCTAATTATCCTAGCACTTACATCTGGTTTTTTCATTAAATACTTGATGGCTGCATGTTTAGTGTGAAAAAAGGTATGATATCCAGTTACATAATGCCTGAATTTGTTCAATGCATGGACAATGGCTAACATAAACTTCTCAGTTACAGTATAATTCAGCTTGGCCTTTGACAAATTCTTGCTCATGAAATAAATGGCATAAGGGATTTTGTCCTCTAATTGTCCTAATGCTGCCCCTACATCTTTTTCAGATGCATCAGTGTGGATGTGGAAAGGCATAGTCCAATTTGGACCTCGAAGGATGGGGGCTGTTGAGGAGGTAAATCCCCTCTGCGGACAGAGGCGATCCCTACTAGCCCAGCAGGGGTCTAGCAACAAACAAACAATGCTATGACGCAAGCTCCTAGTTACCAAATGAAAGACTTGGGATAAGAGCCTACCTGGATTCCAACGCTAGATCTGAAGAAGAAGATGCCCCCGTCCTTCAGCCCTGGCAGATCACAATTCTTCCACGATCTCCGTGGACGAACACCTGCACACAGAAGAGACGAACAGATACATGCATAGGAACCAACATACGTAACTAAATATCGGTCAGAAAAGATATTACTCGCATTAACATGATTGCAAAAGGAGTGGAACCATAATCATAGTCATCTATTAAAGTGATAAATGAATAGAAGTTACAACCGAGTTCTGACGTCGCAGCCTCCTTCGTACGGGTCCCCGGTTGTCCACGTCTCGCAAAGCTCGCCAAGGAAAGGGAAACCTCTCCAGAGTCTCGTAACAATGATCTCCTTGCTTAATGGGCCTTAAGGGAAAGAAAGGATTCTTTACAGCACAAAGGCACTTGGGAAATAGGGAGATGCAAAGCTTCAGCACTTCAAGACTAGCTTGCCATGGATCTGAGCAAGCTTATATAGATGGGGAAGGAGGGAGTTGGGATCCCTATTATTATGGGATTGGCCCTATCAACAAGGAAGGTTCCATAGAAGGTGGCAAACTACTTCCCTTCCATAGAACTCCCGTAGCCAAACCTCCCAACTCAAGATAGGCAAGTGGTTGTGAGTTTGTTTGAACTCAACTTCCGCCATCCATATAAAAAATGGGCCCCAAATGGGTAGCGCGATTGCCGTTTGAGGACAGAGCGCCAAGTGGCGCCACCTCTTCACAGATTTCCCCCTCATGGCGCGAGTAATCGAACCGACTTCACCCGCGCCAATGCAAAAAGAGTCGTTTTTCATGGATTTTGCAAGGAGATGTCTCAAGGGGAAATGAAGCTATATCGTAGGTCGCAATCTACATGTTTTCAATGGGCGCATGGAGACACCGCAGGTGAATGGATCCCTCCATTGGAAGTGACTAGAATGGTAGGACGCGTGACAAATTATCAGGCCGTATGCCTAAAGCATGAGGCCCGAGAGAGAGAGGGGTGAAATGCTTTACGAGAACATGTCCAACTGAAGGCCCGCCGTCGGAAAACATGCACAGAAAGATACAACTGATATCTCAAGTACATGATGTATATATATGGTATGGACGCAGCCATCCGAACAAAGTATGCTATAATCCGGATCTAGGGTATGGGCGCAGCCATCCAACTAAGATCAAACAAATAGACTCAGGTATGGTCGCAGCCATCCAATCAGTGAGTCATGTACACAATGATAATAATCCACAATCGCAGCCTGGATTACAACAGACACAATCCAGGGTCTTGCGCTCCATCTCGACCCAAACAAGTACAAGTTCTAGCATGCGAATGTGTGAGCCGATGTCGAACATGCAAGAACATCGTCTGATTACCAGCCAATGATGAAAGCTGTTAACAGACGCGAGAGAAACCACCAATAATGACGATGGTCCTCAAGGTACTACAGGTACAATCCACGGCGTGTGAATAAATGAGCTGACGTCGAACACCCGCAGAATCATCCGATCGGAGGTCAATAATGAAAACCTCTCGTCGAATGCGACGAACCTGCCATTAAGGCATGCAGGCTCCAAGGTACCATCAGGAGTCTCTAGACCAACTTCCTCGATAATGAGTTGAAGTCGACAGGAAGTGACCTTGATCGAAGGTGGGCCATAATGATTCCCACATCATCGACACGAGACAGAGGAACATAATGTTTTGTTGTGAATCGGGGCCATATGAGAAACAGAGGAAGGTTGATATTCGCAGAGGCCAACTTCTCTTGAACATATAAACGGCACGACAATGGACTTGGCAGTATTTGACATCAACAGATCAAAGGTCATGGCGACGAGGCAGTGAACAGATGAGAGGCCAAAAGAGATTACCCAAACCCATGGAAGCAAAGTGAAACAACGAGATGAGATGTCCCCAACCCGACACGAATGCAGACAAGTGCCATGTTCAAGAGCGACATACTGCCGACGATAACGACGATGGTTCCATTTTTCCCCCACCATTTCGGCGAGTACCCCAATTATTTTTGATGACAAGCTTGAAGGGGATAGCATATGCTTGTAATATAAGTCCGCCCTTCGGGCGAATCCATCCTAGTGCATTTAACGAGTCCTAGGAAGGAGAAACTCGGAGAACGTCATTTCGGACTCGAATCCAATGTTACCGGGTTTAACGAGTCCGGGACAAAGGGAAGAATCCCGCGTCTTTTCATTATTAGAGAGTTTGAAAGATGTTAAAAGAAAACTCCACAGGTCCCTTTTCGTAAATAGTTCCCCAGATCCGAAAAGGTAGAAAACAATATCCGGGAAAACCTCCCAGTCGCGATAGGCTAGGGTATTCCTTTTTCGTAATCGATCCAGCCCAGCCCGAAAAAGGGTTAAACTTATACTGGGTGAATGTCGATTCGTGTCCATTTTAACGAGATCGAAACGACAAGGGCCTCGACGATCTTTTCATATTTAGAGAGTCAGAAAAGAGCTGAGAGATGACTCCAGAGTGACTTTTTCGTGTATTTACCGAGTCCGAAAAAGTATAAAATACAACTCGTTTCCACCTTCTAAGTCGCAAAAACCTGTCACTGCACATACCCAACAAGTGTAAAATCCATTTTCGACATAATACATGCAAATATTTGACAAGAAATAACTTTAAAAACTCATTTTAACGTCGAAAAGTTATAAATATGTCCAATGGTAAAAAATGAAATTACTTTTTACTATTTACCTTGTGGAGAGTAGTAGTGGTCCATTTGGAGCAGAATCTTCTGACGGCGATTGCGACCGATCCAGGCAACCATTCAGCGTCTCGTCTGTGACAGGTAAGAGGCGCTCCTTTTCTCTTTCTTTCCATGTATTTTTTTAATGAATTCCCTTAAAAAACCAGCTCTGTAAGGGCACTCTTGAATTTTTAGGGCCGGCCCAAGTGGCGCGGGTATCGGGCACGGACCCGCGCCACTGAGCTCTTTTTATCAAAGGGCCCGCGCCACGTGGCGCGACTGTCAGCAAAATAGTCGCGCCAGTGGCGCAACCCAAATTTCCGCCTAAAAAAACCTCTATTATATGCCAAATTCTTGAATTTTTAAGCTTACAGAAGATCTAATCAAGGGCTTTGAACCATGTGAATGCAGATAAACAGTCAGAATGGCAATTGAATGGAAGGAACGGGAACACGGAGATGAGGACGAAGAGGCCATGCAAAATGAGAATTGCATGAACGCTCTAAGGGACTGTGGCCTAAAGAAATTCTTCCTCACGCCATGCTTACGAGCTCAGCCTGAGCTCCTCCAATATTTGATCAACCTCTGGGATGAAAATGACCAGGTATTCAGAATACGAGACCAGGTGTTGGAATTGGAGGTCACCGACATTTACTTTATTACCGGATTATCCCGCAGGGGTCCAATCCCTGTACTGACTGGGAGCAGACCATCAGGGGAGAAGATGGAAGAAGTAATGGCGCGGGTGTGCCGTGGGGCACAAACAGGAACAGGGAGTAAGAAGGTGTACATCTCGACCATCCCCGACCTAGCACTGAGAGTCGTACTCCACACCATTACGCGGGCTGCTGGATCGCAGGCACCGCACGAGGCTTCAAAGGCTCAACTCTTACTGGCCTCAGAATGCATGGGTCCCCGACTATATGACTGGGCAACAGCTGTCACCATTAACATGAAAAGGCAGCTCACAAAGTGCAAAAAGGGAAAACTGAAGCAGTTTGGGTATGGTTCCATCTTGGTGTCGTTCATTCTGGAACGCATACCAACCTTCCAGGGCCAAGAGGCCCCCGTGGCGAGTCCAGTACCACGAGAGCCGAGAATGGCTCGCTGGGCAGCACTGATGCCCAGATCTGGAGGCGGGCAACAGATGTCCTGGAAGCCCGAGTTCTTCAGATGGATACGGCGCCAACTGATCGTTGTGGAAGATTGGCCCTATGCGGGAACTGACTTAACAGGGGACCCGGATCTCCCGCTACCAGAAGGAGACCACTGGGACGAAGAGCTGGGTAAGACCTCATATTTTTGATTTTATGTTTATATGATTTTTTATTAATACACAGTTGTCTTAACACAAATATACATGCATGCAGATGTAGGACCTGAGAGACCAGCCGGGATGTCTCCTATCTTCCGGAGGACACAGCTCGCCCCCGAGATCCAGGGGGAAGGTGCCGGAGGAGGGGCACTGGTTCAGAACCTTGAGGGGATCGTTCATGGGATCCCAGACTATGCCCGACTGTCAGATGTACCATTGGAGTACCAGCGCCATACGGTGGGAGTCCCAAATCGGCTCCACCGAATCCTGAGGCGGCTAGTGCGTGCAGTAACGTGCTATCATGAGCACCATGCCGATTAGTCTCTAGGATTTAGCCACACCTATTTTTTGAGAGACTCAGTGTCTCCGGATGTATTAAGACACTTATGTATATTTTTTGAGTTTTATGTGACACACTTCTATGTAAACATTTCGATGCTATATATGCATATCTACTTCTGGATGAGTCTTCTTTACATGTGATGATGATTTATAAATTGCGCAAATGTCTATCTAACACCAAATTTGCTACTGTATCTGCTAATGCATTGAAATATCTGGGTATATGATGATATGTAATATATTCAAAACTCCTTTCCAGTAATCGAATACGCAAATACAATCGTAAAATGGACGGGTTTCTTACCGAATAGTGCCCGTTCAGCTGCAACACTACAAGCTGTGAATCTAGGTACACGAGCAGTTCACGGATACCAAGGTTTACTGCCTCGGTTAATAATTCCAACACGGCGCTATATTCCGCGATATTGTTCGTGGTACGTCCTAAACAAACACCTTGCAGGTCGATCAATTCACCAGCAGGATCGTAGATTACCCAGGCTGCAGAAGACAGATTCCTGGTACTGCGGGAGGCACCGTCCGCGAAACCAACAAATGGATGAGTAGACATCTGCACAACCAGGAAGACCCGATCAGCAGAAAGACGTTTACAAAGCACACCACACCATGCACACAAATGACAATCACACACCTATGTACACACACCACACCAAGAAATCATTTCAGGCGTAGTACTTCTTAAGGTACAGCCCATTTCTGGGCTGCGCCAATGGAACTCCTTCGTAGTCTATAAGCTCATAGGCCCCATTTTTCAAAACACGTTTACTATATAGGGACCGTGCCACATGGGCTGGAGTTTACCGGCACCAAGCTTATCATGTGCCTGATCGTACAAGAGGACTAGGTCTCCTTAAATGAAAGAACGGGGAGAAACAGATTGATCAAAATGAGATTTGACCCTCTTCTTTTGTGCTTCGATGATCAAAGCAGCTAGACGACGGGTTTCATCCAACCGTTCAAGATACAGAAGACGCTCTTCCTCAGGAGAAGTATCCGGTAAGTGCTCCACAGCTAACTTAAGCGAAGGAATTTCACATTCAACCGGCAAAGTAGCTTCCAGACCGTACACCAGTTGGAATGGTGTGAATCCGGTTGCACTTTTCGTAGATGTTCGGTACGCCCATAGAGCTGAGAACAGTTGGAGATGCCAACTGGATTTATGAATCCCAACTGTTCGTTGAAGCATAGTGACCAAAACCTTGTTCACTGCTTCAACCTGACCGTTAGCTTGAGGGTAGTATGGCGTTGAGCCGTCGTGACGCAGGCCCAACGCAGCTGTCAGCTCCGCCATCATGTAATCACGGAAATGAGTACCGTGATCAGTGACGATAGCTTGAGGGACCCCGAATCGTGCAATAACATGGTTGAATAAAAAAGAAGCAGCCGTTCTTCCGTCAGCAGCAAGCGTAGGCATCGCCTCGGCCCACTTAGTGAAGTAGTCGACGGCGACGATGATATACGCATGCCCCCCGGCCGAGTGAGGGTTACACGTCATAAAATCTACGCCCCATTTCGCGAAAGGGCCGACGGTAATAACGGGATGCAAAGGCAACGGCGGCGCGCGCATCTTGCGCTGAAAAATCTGGCACGGATGGCATTTTCGGACTGCAGTGATGCAATCCTTGAACATAGACGGCCAGAAGTAACCTGCCCTCAGAATCTTTTGGGCAGTGGCATATCCGGACATGTGTCCACCACAGGCGCCACTGTGGCAGTCATTCAAGACTTTCTCAGCCTCGTCCAAGGTAAGGCATCGTCGGAGCACCGAATCTACTCCAATACGATATAGGGTATCTCCCACTATGCGGTAGGGCTGGGACTGGTGCCGAATCCGACGGCGTGCAGCTTTATCCAACTCAGACCGGAATGTCGCGGTCTGAAGATACACTATGATGTCCCCGTACCAAGGATCACGAGTATCGATAAGAAACAACGTTTCGTCCGGAATATGATCTTCAGATTGTTCAGGAAGAGAGTCTGTAGGGAGAGAACAAATCAAATCCGTGAAGACCAGTGATTTAGTTGACTTGGCAGTGGTGAACTCCAAATCAAATTCCTGCAGGATGACGATCCATTTGGAGTACTTGCCCCCCAGCAATTTTCTGGAAAGAATATATGTCATGGGGTTGCAGTCTGAAACCACCGTTATCGTGCGCAAAAGGATGTAATGGCGAAAGCGCTGTACAGCGTGTACGGCTGCTAAGGCCAACTTCTCAACATGTGCATAACGCGTTTCCGGGTCGAGAAGGTTCCGAGAGAGGTAATAAACAACATGTTCATCACCGTTCTCGTCATCCTGCACCAAGACCATGGCGATGGTGCTTAATGCGGCGGCTAGATACAAAGTAAAGTCGCGGTGGTAGTCCTGAGGACGAAGCAATGGAGCATTGACTAGCAATGTCTTCAGCTTCTCAAAGGATTCTTGAGCGATTTCGTCCCAATGAAAGGGAACATTCTGCTTTAACAAACGAGTGAATCCTTTGGCCACCTCGGCGTAATTCGGGACGAAGCGCCTAAGAAAAATCGCTTTCCCCTGCAGACTCTGCAACTGATAAAGGGAGGAGGGTGACGGGAGATTTACAATGGCCTCAACCTTTAGAGGGTCGAGGCGAATTCCGTCTTTCGAGACTATAAAGCCTAAAAGACGGCCAGAGTCGACGCAGAAGACACACTTATGAGGATTCAGCCTAATATTGTAGCGTCTGCAGCGAAGAAATATCTGGCGAAGATGTTCCGGATGATCCTCTCGCTTACCCGAATGGGCAGGCAAGTCGTCCAGATAAGGCTGGACAATATGGCGAATATCATGAAAAGTATATGACATAGCACGTTGAAACGTGGCGCCAGCGTTCTTTAAGCCGAACGGGAGTTTTTTATATGCAAAAGTGCCCCACGGACAGATGAATGTGGTCTTATGTTGATCCTCAGGTGCAATGTTAATCTGGTTGTAACCTGAGAAACCGTCCATTAAGGAGTAGATCTCACTCCCGGCGCAATCGTCGATAATCCGATCGATAAACGGAGTGGGATAATTATCCTTAGGACAGGCGCGATTTATATCGCGATAATCCACACAGAATCGAATGGTACCCTGCTTTTTATCGACAGGGACGATATTGGACACCCATTCTGTAAGGGGGATAGGATAAATAAACCCCGCGTTCAGAAGTTTTTCAACCTCTGCCTTGATAGCGGCGGCTTTCCGAGGATGCATGGGATGCAAGCGTTGGCGCACGGGTTTCGCACCTGGATAGGTTGGAATCTCGTGCACGACAATACTAGGATCAATTCCCGGCATTTCCTCGTAGGACCATGCAAAGACATCTCTGAACTCTTTGAAAAGCTCCGTATAGACCTGGATCTCTTCAGGAGAACAGGTCACACCCACGTGAATGTTCTCAACAATCCCCGGTTTGACAGAGATGTTGATAGGAACCGTTTGAGTAATGTTACTCAGATTGCCTTCCGAAAAGACCTCATGCGTCAAGATCGGTGTTTGAAGAGGAGGGGAAGGAACCTGAGTAGCATAGCGCTCGAGACAATCCGTCATTGCCCCCAAGCTAGGCATAAACGAGGAACGATGATGCCCATCGCCCCAAGGTAGCTCCTCCAGAGACATAGTTTCAATTATAGTCTCATCTGAGGGAAAAGTCTCTCTAAGAGGATCAGGCGAATCAGCCTGACCAAGCCAGGGGGATTGTGAGTAGACGTCAAGAGCCATGCTCATCGGAGCATGCTGAGGAGGAGGAGGGTCCGATGCAGCAACAATCTCACAGTAGCTGATCTCTACTGGCGTTAAAGGCATGGACTCTCCAAACTCATATACCTGCTCAGGTGTAGGAATCATCCAAGGGTCATCAGTCCTGGACAACATGTTAACTTGAGCGGTATTCGGTGGCGGCGCAGGGAAAATACCCATGAGGACCGGGTCTTTGAAAAGACCAGGTCCTATGCTGTCTGGTGGATTCGGAATTTGATCCACATACGGCACGTTGTTCTCGGAGCTCGAGGTAAAAAATGACAACTGGTCTACTGTGACAATTTTGCCCTCGTGAGGGAACTTGATGAATCGAAAGACAGTAGACGGCACGCAGAGCATGGCATGGGTCCAGCTGCGGCCAAGAAGTATGTTGTAGTTGAGTTTAGCGTCAACTACTTCTACTTCCACGTTGACGGTTTTTCCCTGTAATGTAATCGCCAGACTCTCGAGAACTCCCATGGGTTTAGATTCCCGGCCATCAAATGCCTCAAGGGCATTGGGAGATGACGATAAAGTTGGGGAACCGATGGCTCTCCAACAAGCGGAGGACATAACACAAGTAGATGCACCCTCATCTACGACGGCTCTATGAACGTCCAGGCCGTTAATCCCGACTTGAATAATCAAAGCGATTTGATGTGGAAGCCGGGGAGTAAAATTCTCCAGATCAAAGGTGAGAAGGCTCGAATCGGCGGGGTCAATACCACCGATGGCAGACAGCAAAGCCTTCCGTTGTGAAGGACAACTTTGAAGAACCTCAAGTGCGGACATGGCACATGGCGCCTGGGCCAGATCCTCAACGATGCTATAATGTTGAGCGGCGCGGGCGTTTGGATTATAAGAGGATATCCGAAGAACACCCTTGGGAGGTGGCTTCACAACGGGTTCGAGAGTCGGCTTCTCAATTTCCAATGAACCAGAAGCAGATGCGGGAGGCGGTCCATCCGCCACTGCCTTCCCGGGTGCCTGCTGCCGATTATTGTAATCCTTGGACCTCGTAGCGATAGTGATAGGTGCATTAGTCTTCATCATGAAAACTTGAGACCCAAACGGTGCAGATGATGAACCTTGTTCGACCATCCGGGTCTGCTGAGATGGAAATGGCTCCTTTAAAACAGCCGGAGTTCCCTTTGAGCCTTTAAGAAGTTGACTGACTTCGGATCGTCTTGGACAATCTTTAGTGTAATGGTCACCTTCACAGATGAGGCAAGGAAATTTCGGCTTACGTTGTGAGCCATCCTCGGACCGAGATTTAGATTCCGGTTTTGGGGCATCAGATTTTGATTTGCCTTTGCCCTTCTTCTTCCCCTTGGAGGACTTGTCCGCAGGATTGGCCTGAACGACATTTACCTCCGCGGTTTTACCAGAATCGGATGAGGCGGGATTAGCAGAGGTATTGTTGGAAGAATTAGCCTTCTGCTTCCCATTCGAAGACTTCTTCGAATTTTGAGAAACGGAACCAATGACACCATCCACGGAAGGGGTGGGTTGGGTCTTTTTGGCTCCGGGCCGTGGTGCATTAGGCAGGATGTCATAAAGCGTGCCAGATTGTGAATAAACAAGATCCAAGTACTGGGCACGCGCGATAGCTTGTTCCTCTGTCACACACGCTCCCATCGCGATATCCTGAGCGATTTTGTTCACAAAGGAGGTGGTGAACCAGTGAGTCAAAATCTGATCAAGTATGTGAAACTTGATCAGTCGACGACGGCGCCGCCACTCATGGATGTGATCCGAGATGTGAGTGGCCGAGTCCTGCTTCAGGGAAGACAGGAGGTGCGTCCCGGTCTCATACCGGACTGGTAACTGGAAATGCGTGAGGAAAGCCATAGCTAACGAGTTGAAATCCCGAAAAATACCACGGGATAGCTCTATGTACCACTTAGCAGCAGCTCCTGTTAACGTACGCTGGAAAAGACGCAAACGAACCGAATCGTCAGTCCAAGAGTTAGACGAGCACCAGAGGTGATACGTCATCACATGCGCCTGGGGGTCTTCGCCAGATTTACCCTCAAACTTGGGACAATCTCCTGGTATCTTGGTTGGAACCGGAGGCCAATATGGATTATGAGAAATCGGATCATTGGTCAACTTCGAAACGTCCGGTAAATCCAAGGTAGCCAGGAATGGCAATGGAGGGTTAATTCCCATGCCAGTCCCAGAATAAGGTCCAGTACCCATGCTCCACGATGGTTGTGAATATCCCTGCCCCCATGGGTTCTGTCCCGTAGGATTCTGACCGTGAGGGGCATAATTCGTATAGCCAGACTGATTTGGTTGCTGGTAACCATTGTGTGGGGCTTGATAACCAGGGTTCGGGCCCTGATTAGACGTCTGCCCCGTATAAGCAGCGTTTGGATTTGGCTGCTGAGCATAGTTAGAACCGTGAGGAGGAGGAGGATACTGAGAGCCTCCAGAGTGGTTATAGTTCGGTTGAGACTGACCATGAGGATAATAACCACTCTGAGGATGAGTCGACTGCTGATAAGTGGAACCCTGCGGAGCCTGGTACGTAGGGCGCAGCTGTTGATTTGGCTGCGGCATTGAGTGAGCAGGCTGGTGAGAAGAGTGAACGGAATGAGGGGGCTGGCCTGAATGAACAGGTTGACCCGAATGAGGGGGCGCTCCTGAATGAACAGGTTGGCCCGAATGAGGGGGCGGCGTTGGTTGCGCAGGCTGCCCTGGTTGTAAGTGAGCCCCAGGTCGCACCGAATAAGTCGGTTGGCCTGGAGGCGGGACACCAGGTTGTACCGGATGACCCGGTTGGCCTGGGGGTGGAACAGGACCAGGTGCTTGCTGGAACCCAGTTTGACCCGAAGCAGAACCATAAAGTGGTCCTTGCTGATATGCAACGTTAGAGACAACAGGATACTGCGGTTGCATCGGTAAGGAAGGCTGGATTTGCCCCCCAGGTCCATAGGTCGGTCCCTGTTGATACCCCGGCTGAGGCTGAGCAGGTTGACCAGCAGGGTTATAATATGGTCCTTGCGGATTATAGAATGGCCCTTTCTGGCCCGCAGAGTAGCCTTGATTGGGCTGTCCCTGTGGGTCGTACTGATAGCCAGGTTGGCCTGTAGGTTGACCTTGGAAAGGTTGTGCCTGCAAGTTCTGAGCCTGGTTGTACGGTAAACCTTGAACATAAAGATAGGCCTCAGGAGCAGGGAGACGCAAAATATCCCCATGCTCGTCAAGCTGACCCGGAAAACCACACACGGGAGTGCCGTCTTGTGCATAATGCGAAAAGAAAGACCGATAAGGATCTTGGGGGAGCTGTCCAGCTCCGGCGTTCGGCTGCTGTAAAAACAACCGATACTCCTCCGGAGAGATATTCTCCGGTATAGCAGTAGCTAGATAAATGTCCTCTGGAGTTGGCCCAGATCTAGAAGCAGATGCTGAGGCCACAGCAGAAGAGGCAGCCACACAAACAGTGGGTCGCACGGGAACAGAAGTGACGGGCGTCGAAGGAGACACCCCGGGCGTAGTGGCAGCTGGCCTCGAAGCAGGAGATGATATTCCCATAGAGGCAGCAGCTGAGATAATCTGACCCAGAGATCTGTATCCCTGTGGCAAAGAAGGACCAGCTGACGATGTGGTAGCCAACTCAGAATCGTCTCCCTCAAACAATCTACGAGGGATGCGCTGATAGTCATCAGACCCCGGAATTTCCTCACCAGAATCACTCATGGTTGATCCTGCCGTTAAATCACGCAGAAGACGGCGAGGACTAGGAGGAAAAACAGCAGCAAAAAACGGTGAACCCGATGTAAGAGAAAGGAAATCCGCTCCCAATCTCAATTCAGACAGAGGGTCCGAAAAGGGCCAGTGGAAGTCAACTGGCTCTCCAAAGGGTTGCTCGGCGAGGACCGGTCCCCCGTCAGGGAACTCGGAAACAACAGGCTGCTGTGGTTCAACAGAAGGCTCAGAAGCCTCTGAAGAATCGTCCGCGTAAGGACTACCAGTAGACGAAACCGAGGGTTCCGCCACCGTGACAAAAGACCAGAAGAAAAGAACACACACACACACGGGCTGAAAATGAATTAAGACACACGATCAAACAGTCACAAGCAATATCTAAACGGGTGTGTTATCGTGGGAGATTGATTTTAGCACATTGGAAAATAAACAAATTCTACCGTTTCATGTTTTAAGAGTCGAGAAACGATAAAAAGATGACTCTATCTCTTTCAGAGTTGATACAAGCGTGAAAGGACAAGCGCTTGACTGTCTTTTCAAGTTTAGGGAGTCAGAAAAGACCAAATGACTGCTCAGGAAAAACTAGGCACAAAGGGTGTACCAAATATCCGTGAACTGCAATATACACCTTGGTTTCAAGAATGAAATAGAAATCGACCAAGGACTTTCCGTACGTGCAGGTAGTCTCCCCGAATGCTGTGTTCGGTGTATCACGGGTAAAAGGCGGCAGACTCGGCTTCCTATGGATAAAGGATTGAAAACCTATAGGGGTCTCCCTTTATATACGCGACGGTACGGGGAGCGCAAGTCCGTACTAGCGCTGTCTAAAGCCAATAGGCGAACGACAGCTGCTAGGTTTAACGACGCCGGAACACGTCTCTAGCCTAGACCTTCTAAATATGTTGCGTTAAGTTCCAATGTTGCCTTAGGTTAATTGAATGAATTTTACAGCTGATCTTCAATTAAGTTTCAATTTCCAGGCCTTATCGTATGTAGTGTCTCCTAAATGCAAGCTATATGCCACGATGCAACATTTCGTTCGATGAAAACTAGTTAAATGAGAGTTGAGAGCTTTTATACAAACGAAATGAATGTAATACAAACAAGAATGTCTCTAATGCAACTAATGCAATTGCACACTTTTCATTCAAACACTAATCACTAGTAATACGGAAAAGATGACAATTTGCACTAATTAAAAAACAAAAGAGATTATATATTTTTTTTTATTTTCAATGTTTAATGGCTAATGTGCACTGAAAACAAAAGGAACAATCGGAGAAATGATAACTAAGAGAGCGAAGCAAGCAACATTCACTCGACAAAGCAAGCAACCAAATCTCTAAATCGACCCAAAGTCTCTCAAATCAAAGAAAGACTCGAAAACACCCAATGGACCGTGTGATCTGGGTCCAAAGCAAGGGCAAACGAATTCTGAATGAAAGAATGAACAATCACTCAAAAGACGCAACAAAACAATCAAAGACTGCTAAGAGGGCGGGGAGAATCAATCAACAAGTTGACAGGACAATCAAGACACCAAAACTCCCAAGGAGGGCTCGATTCACTATGCCACTAGATGCCCTAGGGCTCAAATCGTGAAACCGATAGATAGAGGCAAACAACCAAAGGATAGCGGTGAATTCCAGTCAAACAAGACTCCAATACACTCAAACAATCGGGAAATCAAGAAGAAAAGTACTGGTCAAGCTCAGAAAGCCAAAAATTGAAGAAACTCAAAAAAGTCACAGGGGTGGCGCGACTGTGGCCTTGAAACTAGCGCCAGAGGCCGAGTGGCGCGAGATAGACAAATGCAACACGCGCCAAGTGGCGCGACTGTCAGGTAAAAACCCGCGCCAGTCGAGTTCTTCAATGAAAATTAAAAAACAAGCTAATCTCAAAAGAGACCAACACAAGCTAAGCAAACCAAGAGGCTAAAATAATGAAAGAATCCAACCCAGAAGGTTCATCAAGCAAGGAGAAACAATCAAAGCGAACCAATCATAAACGGGACAAGGAAAACCGGACGATCCCCAGTATGGTCGCCAATTTGTTGAGGAGGTAAATCCCCTCTGCGGACAGAGGCGATCCCTACTAGCCCAGCAAGGGTCTAGCAACAAACAAACAATGCTATGACGCAAGCTCCTAGTTACGAAATGAAAGACTTGGGATAAGAGCCTACCTGGATTCCAACGCTAGATCTGAAGAAGAGATGTCCCCGTCCTTCAGCCCTGGCAGATCACAATCCTTCCACGATCTCCGTGGATGAACACCTGCACACAGAAGAAACGAACATATACATGCATAGGAACCAGCATACGTAACTAAACATCGGTCAGAAAAGATATTACTCGCATTAACATGATAGAAAAAGGAGTGGAACCATAATCATAGTCATCTATTAAAGTGATAAACGAATAGAAGTTACAACCAAGTTCTGACGTCGCAGCTTCCTTCGAACGGGTCTCCGGTTGTCCACGGCTCGCAAAGCTCGCCAAGGAAAGGGAAACCTCTCCAGAGTCTCGTAACAATGGTCTCCTCGCTTGAATGGGCCTTAAGGGAAAGAAGGGATTCTTTACAGCACAAAGGCACTTGGGAATAGGGAGATGCAAAGCTTCAACACTTCAAGACTAGCTTGCCATGGATCTGAGCAAGCTTATATAGATGGGGAAGGAGGGAGTTGGGATCCCTATTATTATGGGATTGGCCCTATCAACAAGGAAGGTTCCATAGAAGGTGGCAAAACTACTTCCCTTCCATAGAACCCCCGTAGCCAAACCTCCCAACTCAAGATAGGCAGTGGTTGTGAGTTTGTTTGAACTCAACTTCCGCCATCCATATATAAAAAACAGTCCCTAAAATGGGTGGTGCGATTGCTGCTCTATGACAGAGCGCCAAGTGGCGCGACCTCTTTACAGGATTTCCCTGAGTGGCGCGAGTACTGAACTGTCTACCCGCGCCAATGCAAAAAGAGTTGTTTTTCATGGATTTTGCAAGGAGATGTCTCAAGGGGAAATGAAGCTCATACTCAGAGGGATGCAATGATGATGTTTTCAGTGCATGACAGTGTTCACAGGTCACATTATGGGTCCTCCATTGTGCGGGACGGGGAATGGTAGGGACGGTGACAAATTACTGTGTAACAGGGGCAGTAGTCAATTGTTCCTTAATTATCTTGAAAGCCTCTTGACAAGGACTGAACCAAATAAAATCAGAATCCTTGGCCAGTAACCCAAATAATGGTGAAGCTATCTTGTTGAAATCTTTGATGAACCTTCTATAGTAACCAACTAATCCTAAGAAACTCCTGACATCTTTATGCTTTTGAGGAGCAAGTACCCTTTTGATGATCGTGACTTTGTTCGAGTCTACCTATATTCCTGCTTGGGATATGGAGTGTCCTAACACAACCCCTGCTTTCTTCAGGAATTCACACTTTTCTGGACTCAAGGAGAGACGCATCTCAATGCACCTTCTTATTACTTTTCCCAAATTGGAGAGAGATTCCTCGAAGTCATCCCCATATGGTGTGAAATCATCCATGTAGATTTCGATAGAGTCATGGATTAACTTAGAAAAGATGCTCAAGATAGCTCTTTGGAAGGTAGCTGGGGCATTGCACAACCCAAATGGTAAGACTCTATAAGCGAAGGTAGCCCAAGGGTAGGTGATAGTAGTCTTATCCTAGTCTTCAGGGTTGATTTGAATCTGACTACACCCACTGAACCCATCTAAGAAGGAAAATAAATTCTTCCCCACAAGGCCATCCAAGACTTGGTCTATAAAGGGAAAAGGGAAATGGTATTTCTTGGTGGCTTTGTTAAGTTCTCGATAATCAACACAAATTCGCCACTTCCCATTCTTCTTTGGGACTAATATAAGAGGATATATCCACTCACATTTGGATATAGGATATATGAACCCTACATCCAATAGTTTATGTTGCTCTTCTTTGACTATGTCCTTCAAAGCCAGGTTCATCCTTCTTTGTGGTTGTCTCACGAGCTTGCATCCTGCTTTGATGTAAATATGATGTTTGAACACTGAAGAATGCACCCCTTTCATGTCTTTTTAATTCCACGCAAATTCATCTAGATTCTCTTTTAAAGCTGGCACAACTGCTTCTCTTCTTCATTCAAGAGGTTTGTGTTGATTTTCAGGGACCTGGATGGGCCAAACTCAATAGCCTTGGTGGATTTAGAGGTTGACTCAACTGAGTGCACTTCTATCCAAGTTTAGCTTTTAGACTCTTTGACTAATTTTTTGAGAGGAATGTTAGTGGAGGACTGGTTTTGAATGGCATGGTCGATGGGTTCATCTTCATTAAGCTACCCCCCTCTAAGAATAAAATCTATGGTACACATAGGGTTAGTGTTATATAACTCATCTTCTTCATCCTCCAACCATATAGGGAGATCATGATCAATGGAAGTTTGGGCTGGAGGATATAACACTAGTTTTTTAGATAAAGGCCCATTTTTTATAGTCATGTTTCTGGCCTGACAGCTAATATAAGCATCTACATTGGCTAACCAAGGTCTCCCTAAGATGAGGGGATAACCATTGAACTTGGTTTTTGGTTCCAGGACTAAGAAATCTGTAGGATACTCCCAAGAGTCAATGGTAAGAATAGCATCCTCAACAATTCCTTCCGGAGTTATTGTGGATCGATCTGCAAGTTGCAAAACTGTTGTGGTTTTCCTCAAAGTCCCTTGGAGATTAAGTTTCAACATAGTTTCCTTGGTCATGACATTGATGGTAGCCCCTATATCAATCAGAGTGTTGGGGACTATGACACCATTTACATGCACATCAACAAATAGAGTACCAAGGTCCAGGTACTTTGGAAATATCACCCTTCTTAGCATTAGGACAAATAGTTTTCCTACCACATTGGTGGTGGGGGTATCTTTCTTCCTTCTCCTAGGTTTCTTGAATTAATTTTCTTTGATGAGCCTATTATAGATAGGGACATCCTTAATGGCCTGGAGAAGTGGTATCGTTACACACAAATTTTCCAATTCTCCCAAGAGTTCAGTCTCCTTAGGGGTGTGCTAACTAGGGTGGATCAAGTGCTCAGGAAAAGGAGGTTGTTGGATCTGAGTGTTACCTTCTTTCTTTTCCTCCTCAACCTCTACAGGTGGAGATGGAGGATGGGTGTTTGGGAGTACTCTTCTTGACCTGAGATTGAGCTCCTGTATCTTCACAGCATAAGTTGTATAGGATGTTTCTCCACTAGGAACCTGTTGTGCATTTCTGTTGTTCGGGTTTAGATTGGGATATGCAGGTATAGGTAGCCTAGGTGGAGCAACATGAGTAAGCTGAGGTTGAGGTTGGGGTGGAGGAATTAGAGCAGGTGGTTGATTTTGTTGAGGCCTCCACCCTTGGGATGGATTGTTCCACTGAGGTTGTTGTGGAACATGCTACTGGAATGGTTGGTTTACTAGATGAGGATGATATGAAGGGTTGTAAGTCCAAATAGGAGGTGTAGACCAGAATGGAGGAGTGGGGGTGTACGAAGGTTGCATGGGTGAACTATGATTGTTGTGCTAGTAAGAGTAAGGTGCACGTTGCATACCTTGTTGGTATGGATGAGGGCCTTGAGGCCTTCTCTTGTTGATGAAACAAAGTTTCTCTAGCATTTATTTCCCACCTTGATATACAGCCTTAAGTTCAGGTAAGGAGGGACACTTTTCTGTGGCATGATTCTCCTCACAGACTAAGAAAATCTCTATGACATTTAGTGGACATTCATTTCCTGGGTGCTTCCTGGTACATCTAGGACAAAAGATGGCTAGGGTCTCTCTTCTTCCTCGTGCTTCCTTTTGACCTGCATTGTGTCCATTTGCAAAGAAAAGATGTGGGGCATGTCACTCTTGAAGTCCTCTAGCATGTTTCCAATCTCATGTTTTAAGAAGGTGGACGAGGCCGGGGTATTGGATGTAATTTGGCTAGCTCTTTCCTTCTTCCTAAATGCCCTAGAATGGTTCCAGAAGAGAGTTTTGATTGCTTCATAGGGTTATTGGTAGACATCTCCTCCTGATAGCATATTCAAGGTTTCTATCATCTCTTCACTAATCCCTCAAAGAAATACAAGTTTAAGTGAGTCGGGATCAAGAGTACAGTTGGCTCTCTTATAGTTCAGTTGAAACCTCTCTTCATAGTCCTCTAATAGGATCATCCTAAAGATCTCATCCTTAGTTTCCTTAGACCTACAATAGTCTTTTTATTTGATGCTGAACGTCTCTTCCATATGTGCCTAGGCGGTGATGATATCCCCAGGAAGACCCATGAACCAGCGCAAGGCTGCATCCTTAAGGGTGGATGGGAATAGCTTCAACTTCTAATCATCAGAGGTGTAATCATAAGTCCTACAGACAAAAACAAATTCAAACATGAATGTGTTAAGGTCCTCAGAGGTAATTCCATGGAAGTGTGGAAGAGCTGAGGGGCTAATGTTCTTCATCTTAGTTTCCCCATCTACCTCTCTTATGGGAAAGGCTCTCTGGATCCCACCCATGGTTAAGATAGGTGAAGCAGGTCCCTCAGTTGAAACAAGGACTTCTTCTTCTTCCCCAATAGGATCCTCAAAATATTTAGAAGGCTCTCCTAGAGCGGGTTCACTCTCACTGCCACACTCTCACTGCCACTGAATAAGAGTGAAGGGTGGCTAGGAGGCGATGTGGGGGTTTTAGTTAAGGTTTGTATTTGAGTATTCCTAGTCCTACGAGGCATGAAAATCAAATCTTTTTGTATTTTTTCAATATTTCTAAAATTGCATTAAAAGAAAGGAAAGCATAAAAGAGTGCTAAAAACAAAATCAAAACATCCAGTAGACACCTCCCCGACAACGACGCCAAAAAGTAGTGAGCCCTAGTATTGCACCAAGAGTGCTGCAACTCCCAGGGGCTACCCTACTTTACTTTGTCAACACGGGGTTCGTACAAACTTGGAGGTGACATTGCTATATACACAACAGATGCATTCTTCTCATGTCATCCTCTTCTGCTTTACGAAAGGGTGTTATTTATTAAATTGTGATAAGGAATGGAAAGTAAATTGCTGGAAGGAAATGAAAGAAAGGAAACTAAAATAAATTGCTGAAAAGAAATTACAGGAATGAAACTAATTTAATTTGCAAAAAAGGAAATGACTGAAAAGAAACTAAACTATATTGCTGAAAATAAATGGCAGAAAGGAAACTAATTCTAAACCACACTTAACTTGGCCAAATGGCTAAATGCACTCTATTTATCCTATGTTCTATCTACCATGCTTCTACCCATGCAACTAAGCTATCCATGACCTAATCCTAATTAAAAAAGTGGGTATTTTGTAGCTTGGAGGAAAGAAAAGGGCTAGAGAGGCTAATGGAGGGCTTAACACATGAAACAGGGCTTAGAAGTGGAAATCAGGGGTTTAAACCTTATAAAACCTTATAATATAGAGAAAATATTCTTTGGAGAGGAATAATTTGAAATATGCGATGGCGGAGATGCGATGGAGGAAAAAGTTGCGATATGCGATACTGCAATATCGCTATCGGTGAAAGCGAGCGGTAAATGTCTAAAAGAAAAGGGAAAGAATTGTGGATTGCAATTGCGATGCATGACATGGTGGGGATACTGGCGGTGGAGTGTGATAACAATATCGCAATCGGCAGGAAAAGAGCAGTAAGTATTAATGAAACAAGGAAAAGGTGTGAGTGCGGTTGCGATGGGTGACGTGGTAGTCTGACCGGCAGTGGAGCAGGATTGAAATATCGCAATCGTCATTTGAAAGCGGTAAGTCTTAAAGAAACAAGGAAAAGGTGCGAATTAAGGTTGCAATGGGTGATGTGATGGTGGGACTAGTGACGGAGCGCTATTACAATATTTCAATCTATGTTTGAAAGCGCTAAGCCTTAAAGAAACAAGGAAAAGGTGCAAAGTGTGATTGTGATGGGTGACGTGGTGGTGGGACCAGTGGCGGAGCGTGGTTGCAATATCGCAATCGGCATTTAGAAGCAGTAAGTCTTAATGGAAATAGGAAAATGATGCGATCTGCAATGAGGAGTGATGGTAAGTCCAAAGGGAAAAAAATGCAGTCTCTAATGTTTTTTATTGTTCAATAAAAGAGTAGCGAAGGGAAGTGGAAAGGGATATCACATTCAGGCTTGGAATGAGAGAGTGTTGACGAATATCATCAGCGATTTGCAATTTACGATGGAGCGAGGTATGGTGAGAGGGATTTTTGAGGAGAAAGGGGTGGAGGTATAATTCTAATGCTTTTCAAGCATTTTGGGAATGTAAAGAGCAATTGATGCAAATAAGATAAAAAGGAGGTGAATGGAGGCACAACAGCGATGCTCAAGTTGTGAATGCAGGGATAGAAAATGAAGCAAGGAAGCACCATGGAGCTCTCGGGTTTTAACAATAAGTCCTGCAATCAACTTGCTAACTTATGCACAAAGAAACAGGAAAATGCATAAAAATACAATGCAAAGGAAGAATAAAAAATGGTAATGCAACTCTACTTTTAATCTCAGAAATAGTGAACATAAATTAGTTTTAACGCCTGTGGGAAGGTCCACCCTCCTCGAGCTCTATTGACAGAGATGATAAGGGGGGTATTGATCCACAAATTTTCCTGGTTTTTCTCCTCTATTCTATCACTTCACAAGAAAATGAAAAACTACAACATCACACTAAAAGAAAAAACTAAGTAGCAGTGAAACTATCATAAGCAGAGATAATTGAATGACAGAAAGAAAACTAGCTTAATGGAAGAAAGGAAAAGATAGTAACATCATAGAAGCTAAGGCACATGGATTGGGCCCTAACCCATGAGCCTAGCTCTCTGAAACTTAGATTAGTCGAATTAAGTAAGTCTGCTCATTTCTTAAAATAATAACCTCATACATCTTTGAAATTTTAATCACTGAGTAAAATAAAAAGCTCAATATCTTGCAACAAATTTTCAACTAGAATAGACTAACTCTTCCTAGCTCTAGCTCTGCTCTATTTATTCTAGAGGGAAGTTACGAACAACTCCCTAGAAAATAGTGATTGAGTCCACTTGACTCCAAGTAAACAAAGATTGAGTTCTTGGCTACCTCTGGAATTCAAATTGCTGGAGAGAATCCTTGGGGATCCTTTGTCTTCCTTTTGAATTCGAATTGTTGGAGAGAATATTTGGGATCCTTTGGATGCCTTTGAGAGTTAAGGAGGGTGGAAAATCCTCCAATAATTTCTCCTTTCTATCTCCCCCAAGTCTTTATGATAAAATCCTTATACAAATGCTTAATAAATCATGATTTTCTACACTCAACCTCATATTAGGCACTCAGAGTATGTTAGCCTTAATCACCACATATATTAGAATCATAAAACCAAATAATAATAAAAATTCAAGAAAAAGAGATCTAAGAAGGCAAAAAGGTGACCATTAACCCCTCCAAATATTTCTAATGATGGAGCTCATTAGTAATTCCTACCAATGCATTATAGGATATGGTTGAATTCATTTCTTCTTCCTCCAGGGTTTGTTCCTGGTGTATATCCTCTTCTTTTGAAGTTTCTTGTTCCTTTTCTTCCTCCTCTTCACAATCTATGTAAATAATTTCTTCTCAGCACACTTATGACCTTTAGTGTATTTTCTATCACAACTATAGTAAAGCCCTTTTGCTCTTTTTTCTTCCATTTGTTGTGGTGTCAACCTTGCAGGTTGTGGAAGTATAGGAGTAGCAGCACTTCCATCTTTATAGATGTGAGTGGTAAGCTTCCTTGTCACCATAATTTTACTTTCATTTTCTCTTGCCAACCTGAAAGCCTTCTCCAATGAATCAGGTTCCAAAAGGTGAACCTCATGTTGCATGTTATCCTTTAAAGTCCCTATGAAGACATCAATCATGTGCTCCTCTGGAATATCAGTTACCCTTATATTCAGTTTTTGGAAGTCCTCAATGTGCTCCACCATTGAACCCTTTTGTTTGAGAATTATCAATTCACTAAAGAAGGTGTTTCTCTTTGTATCTACATAATGTGCTATCATTTCCTCCATAAAAATTGACCAAGTGACAATTTTTTACGAGAGAAAAGCCATTGATACCATACAAATGTATTTTTTTCTAAATATAAAGTTGCAATATGTACCTTTTGTGTATTTTGCACATTATGGAGATCAAAATATTTCTCCATCTGTAGTATCCATGTTACGGGATCCTTGCCATCAAACTTCCTCATATCGATCTTTGGAATATGGTGGGTCTTCAATCCAAAAATTAGAGTTTATGAAATCACGATTAAAATTTTTTTTTTTCTCATCATGAGTTTCCTCTGCTACCTTTTCCCCTTTAGGAATCATTTCTTGTCTCAAATTTGTCAAGCCTTCCTTCAAACATTTCATGTTTTTCTTCAGATATTACATGTTGCCTTCTATACCATCAATATTAGTTTCCATGCCATTCTTCAAACCATCCATCTTAGCTTCCACGCCTTTCTTCATTCTTCAAACCACCCATCTTAGCTTCCACACCATCCATCTTAGCTTCCATGTTTCCTTCTATACCATCCATATTAGTGTATAAATTATACAACAAGCATGTATATCTTGGATTCAATCCAATATAACAATGTAATAAAGTTAAATACTAAATCACTTCTACAAATCACTTTTAGAAATTAAACACAATTTCCAATTACATGAAGCAAAGAAATAATCAAATCAAACCACAACAC
Organism: Pinus albicaulis; assembly: GCA_034641835.2. Lineage (NCBI taxonomy): Eukaryota > Viridiplantae > Streptophyta > Pinopsida > Pinales > Pinaceae > Pinus > Pinus albicaulis. The sequence continues at coordinate 125,629 of CM076580.1, read as the reverse complement.
AGATGATTTCCCGGGGAAAGCTTGCTACTCAAAACCCCACTATATTCTATTGTACATTCATCATGGATACATGAAACAAATACAATGGCTTCTCTTCTCACAAGAGTCTCCAGCACTTAGCTATCTGTCTCACACTGTCCTCACAGAAAAATGACCAATACTTAGTCAATTTCCAGCCCCCTAATAGCCTTCCTTGCTCACGCAATTCATGAGGAATGCAATCCCTAAATAACATGAGATATTGCCTTCTCTAACTGCGCTGAGTATCATGGGAAATCAAATGATTTTATGGATGCACGGGTGAAACCCAATATCATACAACTGATAGTCAACATCTCTTTCACCTAGATCTCAACTAGATCTCCACTAGAACTGACATGCATGCAACTAATAATAGTAAATACTCAACTGCATGTGAGATCACTGATTGTGAATTAATTAATATTTAATTCACTTGATCTCTCACTAGTGTATCTAACAGTTACAACTATCACAACAAATTTTAACTCACTTAACTGAGTTAAACTATTTACAACATGTAGTAACTAATGCACCACTGCACTTCGAACACTGTTACAACTAGAATTACTCTGCATGCCTCAGCAACTACCCTCAACTCGAAATTCATGAGTTAAATGAGTTTATCACACTCGGTTAACTTTTATAGGTTATTTTGAGATTTATATTACAATTTATTGTCCATCTTAATTAAGGGATAACTAAAATAGACATGCACCAAATATAGCCTTGTGGGCCCCACCCTAGTGTAGGTGCTTAATGCACTGGGCGTGGGTGCTAAAATTTTCTTTTTTAATCTCAACACTCCCTCTCAACAAGAAAGGGATTATCCTTCACCCCGATCCTGCCTCTATGGTATTCGAATTTTCTCCTGGTGAGCGCCTTCATTAGAATACCTGCATCTTGATCTTCCGTGGGAATGTACTGAAGCAACATTATTCTCCTCTGCACACAATCTATGAGATGATAGTACCAGATATCTATGTGCTTAGACCTATCATGAAAATCAAGATTAATCGAGAGTTTAATGCAACTCTGATTATCACAACGTGTCACTTTCAGATCCATCTGAGAACCAAACAAACCAACCAAGATGTTTCTCATCCAGATGACCTCACATGCAGCTTGACTTGCTACCATGTACTCTTCCATTGAACTAAGTTCTATGGATTGCTGCTTCTTATTGTACCAAGAATATTTTTTCAATCCAATGCTAAAGATCCCTCCTGACGTGCTCTTTCTGTCTAATGGATTTCTAGCCCAATCTGCATCTGTGAAGCCTTGAAGCTTCACTCCCTCTGTCCATATGTACCATAGACCATACTCTGATGTGCCCCTTAGGTATCTCAAGACATGCTTCCCCACCTTCCAAAAGAGCTTGGTAGGCTTAACCATAACTTGACTCAGCTGGTTAACTATGTAGAAAATGTCCAGTATTGTGTTCACCAAATACATTAGCGAACCCACTAACTGCCTATAGACAGTAGCATCCACCACCTCTCCAGAAGTAGAATCCTCATTCCTCCAATTTCCTGGAAGAGGAGTCTCCATGGGTTTGCATCTCTCCATGTGAAACTTACTTAGTATCTCCTTTGCATACTTGACTTGAGACACAAAAATTTCACCATTATGCTACCATATTTCCAAGCCAAGGAAATAATGAAGGAGTTCCATGTCCTTCATTTCGAACTCTCTTGCAAGATCCTACTTGCATGAAAGTATCAACTTCTCATCACCTGTCAATATTAGATCATCTAGATACAGTACAATAATCAAAAGCTTACCATCAACCACAATTTTGTATAGGTTTTCATCCGCTTCAATTTTGGTGAAGCCCGTCTCGGTGAAATAGTTGTCAATCCGAGTGTACCAAGCACAAGGTGCTTGCTTCAAAACATATAGTGCTCTCTTTAGTCGGCACACATGTGACTCGTTGTTGAAGATTTCAAAACCGTCATGCTTCTCTATGTACACTTCCTCCTCAATAACTCCATTTAAGAACAGATTTTTCACATCTATTTGATGAATGGGCCACCCCATCTGCGTTGAGAGTGCAAGGATAGAACTGATCGAATAATACCTTGCGACTGGTGCAAAGGTCTCTTCATATTCAATCCCCTCAATCTGTGAGAATCCCCAGGCCACAAATCTGGCCTTGTACTTCTCCACACTCCCATCAAAAACTTGCTTTACCTTGTAGATCCATCTAGATCCAACCACTGATTTGTCGACCGGTCTTGGGACTATCTCTCATCCACTGTTCTTGAAAATGGAGTCATACTCCTCTACCATAACTGATCCGGATTTTATGCAGGAACGCAACAGAATATAGAAATAACCATGAACATAGAGATGCAGCGGAAATAATGCTTCATTTCATTAATATCAAATAACAGAAATATGCTTACAGACATAATGGAAATAAAATAGCTAGGGTGCTGGTAGCGAATCTCTGAGAAGAGATGTGATGGCTACAGACCTCTGAACTGTGTTACAATGAGGCTCGAGGGCCTATTTATTGTTGAGAAACAATGTAGAATCTGAAACGTCCAAAAACCTAACTGTAGGAGATGAGGCGCCAAAACTGTGGGCGCCCGTTTGGGTAAATTGGTGGTTCAACTTCCCGGGGGCATAACTTTGGCACCCGATCTCCGTTTGACGCGCTCAATAGCTCGTTAGAAAGATCTATCCGAGGGCTTTAATTTTTGAACGAGCAACATGGACCCATGTTGCTCTCCGTTTTCCCAAAAAATGTCGTTTAGGGCCTCAAAACGGCTCCGGAAGTTCAGGACCCAAAAAACTTCTAAAAATAGTAAGTTTTATTGCAACTTGAAAATTGAAAGAACTGAAGACGGGGGTTCCAATGGAATAGGTGGGTGGCCACCAATATCCACCTGGATCATTAAGCCCCCAAAACGGCTCCGAGAGTGGAGGACCCGAAAACCTGCTAAAAATAGTAAGTTGTCCTGAATGTGAAAATCTGCAAGAATTGATGGTGCTGGTCCAAATGGAATAGGTGGGTGGCCACCGATATCCACCTGGATCATTCCTCCCTCCTTAGGAAGCAATGGTCCCCATTGCGTTGAGATCCTCCATGAGATGAGGCAAATTCTGTTGAACAGAGTATTAGATGTGTTGAAGATGTCATGGACCTGCGGGTGGACATGCTGGATGCGTTTAGTAAATTTGGTTTCTTTATCAGCCTCATACAGTACATGTTTGGATTCTGTATGTGTAGTTGCAGGATGTATGGAAACATCGGGTGGTGGTGCATTGGGAGTCGGATCAATGGAGTGCTTGTCCTGACAGTGTAGAGGAACCTCTATGAGTGAGGAGAAATTGTCATCGTATTCCTCCATGACTTTGTCCATCTGCTGCAGCCGTGAAAGGGAGCCCTGTTTTGAGGTTGTGGCCACAATATTCTTCTTTCCCTGTGAGTGAGTCGTAAGGAAAATGAATTTCCTGATCTGGGAAACAATCTTACTGCGTTGTTTTGCAGTAGTCAAAGAGATGGCAGGAGGCGGTACTACCTCCGGTATCCTGTACAAGTTATTTCCCAAAGTAATAATAACAGCACGAGGCCTAGACTCATACACAGCATGTCGCCTCCACAAGTATGGTTGGCCCAATAATACATCAACTACATCAAGAGGAGCAACATCACACAATACCTCATCCGTGAATGGCTTGATACTGTATGGAAGTCGGCACTGTTGGTGGATGCGGAGATCTCTCCCTGGGTGGAGCCACCCGATGGTATACGGCTGCGGGTGTGCTATGGTTGGTAGGCCAAGCTGCTTCACGACGTCTACTGAAATGAGGTTCTTTTGGCTTCCGCTATCGACGAGAAACTGCAGCAGAGAACCCTTCACCCACATCTGCGACTGGAAGAGGCGCTCCCCCTCCTCTGGATCCTCTGGACCCTCCTTCTGGATCTTGGTGGTGGCAACAATGGCACTGGGATCCGCATCAATGATCTGCTTCCCTTTGTCATTGCCTTTGTCTGGTTCTAACTCAGGATCAGAAAATGCATATGATTCGGGTGCCTTTAGTTCAGCCACCAAAGACTGTTTGGCCCGACACTCGTTTGTGCTGTGAGTGGGGCTGTTATGAAATTCACACCACTTCCCTGTGTCCTTCTTTGGATTTGTGGTGTTGTTCTGAGTCGCATTGCTTTGGCCTTGCCCCTTGTTCTTCGATTCGGGGCACCTTTCGGATTCGCAGATCCAAAGTCTCGCTTCTTCTGCTTAAATTTCTGCTCGATCTTGGCGGCATAGCGATATGCCGTGCCAAGTGATGTAATGTCGAGGAACTCCATTTCCTCCTGAATGTGTTTGTGCGGAACTTGTCACGTGGTACTTGACACCAAATGTCTCTCTTGAATCTCTTTATTACCCAACTTTGTGCGCAAGGTATAGAACGATTAAGTCGATTCGTGCACATCTTGATCCTTTTGTTGCCGCAGCGTGGTCCATTGGATATATTTGTCCTCATAGCTCCCCACGGGGTAATATTGTTCCTTGATGCCGTCTCGGAACGAATTCCAAGTGGGTGTGGTCGAGAACAGAGAGGGTTCCCCTTCGCCCTCTTGCTCACGGTAGGTTTCCCACCAGTCTTTGACATGGGGGGCGGCTTTGAGGAGTGCAAAAATGATCTTTTCTCGGTCAGAGAAGTCATGGACCGAGAAATACCCTTCCAACAAATTTAACCATTTGTCTACAGCGTCTGCATCTATTTTTCCTTCAAATATAGGAATGTCAAAGTTTACTTGTACCTTGAAGGGAGTGGCGCCTCCAGAGTGGCTGTTGGATGCAGATGCGCCATATGTGGGCAATCGTTGAAGGATTTGAGCAAAGTTATCCATCATCGCGTTCCTTTGTTTCTCGAGGGCCTCCTCGAGCAGTATTTTGATAGGATCTCCTGCTCCCTCGTCTTTCTTTTCTTCCGCCATGGGAGGTCGTCGGGGTTTGCGAGGCTGATATTGTAAGGGTTCAACCAGATCGAGCCCTAACTCCTTATACCCTAACCGCGTTGGGGACATGCAAAGAAAGAGCAGAGCTGCTCTGATACCACTGATCCAGATTTATGCAAGAACGCAACAGAATAAACATATAACCATAAATACAGAGATGCAGCGGAAATAACACTTCATTTCATTAATATCAAAGAACTGAAATTTGCTTACAGACAGAATGGAAATAAAATAGCTAGGGTGCTGGTAGCGAATCTCTGAGAAGAGATGTGATGGCTACAGACCTCTGAACTGTGTTACAATGAGGCTCGAGGGCCTATTTATTGTTGAGAAACAATGTAGAATCTGAAACGTCCAAAACCTAACCGTAGGAGATGAGGCGCCAAAACTGTGGGCGCCCGTTTGGGTAAATTGGTGGTTCAACTTCCCGGGGGCATAACTTTGGCACCCGATCTCCGTTTGACGCGTTCAATAGCTTGTTAGAAAGATCTATCCAAGGAATTAAATTTTTGAACTAGCAACATCGGTCCATGGACCCATGTTGCTCTCCTTCCCAAAAAATGTCGTTTCGGGCCTCAAAATGGCTCCGGAAGTTCAGGACCCGAAAAATCGCTAAAAATAGTAAGTTTTGTTGCAACTTGAAAATTGAAAGAACTGAAGATGGGGGTTCAAATGGAATAGGTGGGTGGCCACCAATATCCACCTGGATCATTAAGCCCCCAAAACGGCTCCGAGAGTGGAGGACCCGAAAACTTGCTAAAAATAGTAAGTTGTGCTGAAGGTGAAAATCTGCAAGAATTGATGGTGCTGGTCCAAATGGAATAGGTGGGTGGCCACCGATATCCACCTGGATCATTCCTCCCTCCTTAGGAAGCAATGGTCCCCATTGCGTTGAGATCCTCCATGAGATGAGGCAAATTTTGTTGAACTGAGTATTAGATGTGTTGAAGATGTCATGGACCTGCGGGTGGACATGCTGGATGTGTTTAGTAAATTTGGTTTCTTTATCAGCCTCATACAGTACATGTTTGGATTTTGTATGTGTAGTTGCAGGATGTATGGCAACATCAGGTGGTGGTGCATTGGGAGTCAGATCAATGGAGTGCTTGTCCTGACAGTGTAGAGGAACCTCTATGAGTGAGGAGAAATTGTCATCGTATTCCTCCATGACTTTGTCCATCTGCTGCAGCCGTGAAAGGGAGCCCTGTTTCAAGGTTGTGGCCACAATATTCTTCTTTCCCCGTGAGTGAGTCGTAAGGAAAATGAATTTCCTGGTCTGGGAAACAATCTTACTGCGTTGTTTTGCAGTAGTCAAAGAGATGGCAGGAGGCGGTACTACCTCTGGTATCCTGTACAAGTTATTTCCCAAAGTAATAATAACAACACGAGGCCTAGACTCATACACATCATGTCACCTCCACAAGTATGGTTGGCCCAATAATACATCAGCTACATCAAGAGGAGCAACATCACACAATACCTCATCCGTGAATGGCTTGATATTGTATGGAAGTCGGCACTGCTGGTGGATGCGGAGATCTCTCCCTGGGTGGAGCCACCCGATGGTATACGGCTGCGGGTGTGCTATGGTTGGTAGGCCGAGCCGCTTCATGACGTCTGTTGAAATGAGGTTCTTTTGGCTTCCGCTATCGACGAGAAACTACAGCGGAGAACCCTTCACCCACATCTGCGACTGGAAGAGGCGCTCCCCCTCCTCTAGATCCTCTGGACCCTCCTTCTGGATCTTGGTGGTGGCAACAATGGCACTGGGATCCGCATCAATGATCTTCTTCCCTTTTTCATTGCCTTTGTCTGGTTCTAACTCAGGATCAGAAAATGCATCTGATTCGGGTGCCTTTATTTCAGCCACCAAAGACTGTTTGGCCCGACACTCGTTTGTGCTGTGAGTGGGGCTGTTATGAAATTCACACCACTTCTCTGTGTCCTTCTTTGGATTTGTGGTGTTGTTATGAGTCACATTGCTTTGGCCTTGCCCCTTGTTCTTCGATTCGGGGGCACCTTTCGGATTCGCAGATCCAAAGTATCGCTTCTTCTGCTTAAATTTCTGCTCGATCTTGGCGGCATAGCGATATGCCGTGCCAAGCGATGTAATGTCGAGGAACTCCATTTCCTCCTGAATGTGTTTGTGCAGACAGCCGCGGTACTTGAGCACCAAATGTCTCTCCGAATCTTTAATACCCAACTTTGTGCGTAGGGTATGGAACAGATTCGTCAGTTCGTGCACATCTTGATCCTTTTGTTGCCGCAGCGTGGTCCATTGGATGTATTTGTCCTCATGGCTCCCCACAGGGTAATATTGTTCCTTGATGCCGTCTCGGAACGAATTCCAAGTGGGTGTGGCCGAGAACAGAGAGGGTTCCCCTTCGCCCTCTTGCTCACGGTAGGTTTCCCACCAGTCTTTGACATGGGGGGCGGCTTTGAGGAGTGAAAAAATAATCTTTTCTCGGTCAGAGAAGTCATGGACCGAGAAATACCCTTCCAACAAATTTAACCATTTGTCTACAGCGTCTGCATCTATTTTTCCTTCAAATATAGGAATGTCAAAGTTTACCTGTACCTTGAAGGGAGTGGCGCCTCCAGAGTGGCTATTGGATGCAGATGCGCCATATGTGGGCAGTCGTTGAAGGATTTGAGCAAAGTTATCCATCATCGCGTTCCTTTGTTTCTCGAGGACCTCCTCGAGCAGTATTTTGATAGGATCTCCTGCTCCCTCGTCTTTCTTTTCTTCTGCCATGGGAGGTCGTCGAGGTTTGCGAGGCTGATCTTGCAAGGGTTCAACCAGACCGAGCCCTAACTCCTTATACCCTGACCGCGTTGGGGACATGCAAAGAAAAACAAAGAAAGAGCAGACCCGCTCTGATACCACTGATCCAGATTTTATGCAGGAACGCAACAGAATACAAAAATAACCATGAACATAGAGATGCAGCGGAAATAATGCTTCATTTCATTAATATCAAATAACAGAAATATGCTTACAGGCATAATGGAAATAAAATAGCTAGGGTGCTGCTAGCGAATCTCTGAGAAGAGATGTGATGGCTACAGACCTCTGAACTGTGTTACAATGAGGCTCGAGGGCCTATTTATTGTTGAGAAACAATGTAGAATCTGAAACGTCCAAAAACCTAACCGTAGGAGATGAGCCGCCAAAACTGTGGGCGCCCGTTTGGGTAAATTGGTGGTTCAACTTCCCGGGGGCATAACTTTGGCACCCGATCTCCGTTTGACGCGTTCAATAGCTCGTTAGAAAGATCTATCCGAGGACTACAGCTGTCGGGACGAATTTTATCAGAAAATTCACTGGCCTCAAAACGTCTCCGGAAGTTCAGGACCCGAAAAACTGCTAAAAATAGTAAGTTATGCCGAAACTGAAAGACTGAAAGAGAATGGTGGGGGGCCAAGTGGAATAGGTGGGTGGCCACCAATATCCACCTGGATCATTAAGCCCCCAAAACGGCTCCGAGAGTGGAGGACCCAAAAACCTGCTAAAATAGTAAGTTGTGCTGAATGTGAAAATCTGCAAGAATTGATGGTGCTGGTCCAAATGGAATAGGTGGGTGGCCACCGATATCCACCTGGATCATGCAGATAGTAAATCATTTTTCAAGAAATGTGATGTTTTTCAGAGAACCAGGAGGCCCTCTCACCGAGACGAGCTACCACTACACTCGGTGAATGTGTTGCTACCATTTGAGAAGTGGGTTGTCGACTTCGTAGGCCCCATAGCCCTTGTATCTAGGCATTCAAAGGCCCGGTACATTATCACTGCCACGGACTACCTCACCAGATGGGACGAGGTAGCGGTGGTACGAGACTGTACGACAGATACAGCAGCCAGGTTCATCTTTGAATACATCATCAGCAAGTTTAGCTGCCCATGGAGCTTAACCAGAGATCAAGGTACACACTTCATTAATGAAATGATCAAATCACTACTGGACACCTTCATGATCCAACATCACAAAAGCAGCCCATACCACCCACAGGCCAATGGCACTATTGAAGCGTTCAACAAAATCCTCGAAAAGGGTTTGATGAAGATCTACAGTGCCAAGTGGGATGATTGGGACGAACGGTTGTCAGCTGCACTATGGGCCTACAGAACAACGGTGAAGCGTTTGACTAATCCAACACCTTTCCAGCTGGTGTATGGCCATAAAGTTGTGATTCTTGCTGAGTTCACCATCCTGAGTCTTTTGATCGCCACCTCCCTCAAGTTCTTGGAGGAGGAATCACTACAGGAACGCCTACAATAATTACAGGAACTTGACGAGGCCAGGTTCTTTACTGAGTTTCATCAAAAGGTTCAGAAGGACAGGAAAAAGGCATGGCATGATCGCCACATCAAGAGAAAAATGTTCCAGGTTGGAGGTAAGGTTCTCCTATGAGATAGAAAGTGTTACACAATAATTTGTCACCATCCCTGAAATTCCCCATCCCACACAATTGGAGGGCTCATTCCGTGACCTATGAGCAGTGACATGACTTGAAACAACTTTCATGACATCCCTCTAATCGTGAGATTTCATTTCCCTGAAAACAACTCCTTGTGAAAAACCCTAAAAACACCCCTTTTTGCATTGGCGTGGGAAGCCAGTTCAGTACCCGCGCCAATGGGGGAAATCATTGAAATAGGGTGCGCCAATTGGCGCTCTGTCTTAGAGTCGTACTCGCACCAGCCATTTTAAGGAGTGTTTTTTAAAAATAAATGGCGGAAGTTTCGTCCTAACCAATCCATAAACTAGTATCTAATTTGAGTTGGGAGGTTTGGCTCCGGATCTCCATGTAGAGGAAGTGGTTTGCCACCTCTCATGGAAGCTTCCTTGAGGATAGGGCCAATCCCATGATTATAGGAATCCCAAATCCCCTTCCTCCATCTATAAAAGATTGTTCATCTCCTTTACAAGCTAGTTCCCAAGAGCCATCAGAGCCTTATGCTGCAAGAGCCTTGATTCATTCCCTTAAGGCCAAATCCAAGCAGGGAGACTATTTTCGAGACATCTGAAGAGAGAGGTTTGTCCCATCCCCGACAGGATTTTTCGAGACGTGTTCCACTGGCGACCCTCCGAAGGAGAATTCAGCGTCAGAGCTAGGTTGTATCCCCCTTTGATTGATTAATGATAAATGACTATTCGTTATGGTTCCACTCCTGTTGTTGATTATGATGATGAGTTATGTCTTCTCTGACTGACATATAATTGTATATATTGGATTTTACACTTGAGTTTTCTTTGTTTCTTGCATGTGCAGGTGTCCAATCACGGAGATCGTGAGGATCGTGATCTGTCGGAGCTAAGGAACAGGAGTGCTACTTTCTCTGCAAGCGACAATGTTGGATTCAAGGTAAGACTTCTTCACAAGCTGGTTTACTACAGTTAGGGACCTGCGCCATAGCATGTTACAATTGTTGCTAGACCCATTCTGGGCTAGTAGGGATCGCCTCTGTTCGCAGAGGGGATTTACCTCCACAACAAATTGGCGACTCCGCTAGGGACGTCTAGCTTGTTGTTGTTCTGCTTTGTAAGCTACAGACGGGGCCTGAAGTTAGCCAGATAGCCTTTGAAACGTTATTGCTCTGCATTAGCGAAGTAGATCAAAGCTGCTTCAGTCAATCTCCAATTTAGTTTATGAACTGAACACTTGGAGTATTGTCTTGTATTTTCAGTTGTTTCTCGATTCTGCTTGCTTGATCAGCTCTATTGGCTGGCTCTTTTTGTGATTTTGGCTTTTAGTCAGCTTGATCATCACTGGTCTGCTTGTTGGATTGCCTGTTTTTATTTTTCCATAACAAACTCGACTGGCGCGCTTTACATCCTGACAGTCGCGCCCATTGGCGCAGGTTGCTAGTGTATTACCTGCGCCAATTCGTTTCTGGCACTAGTTTCAGCCTCACGGTCACGCCAATCCTGTGAGGTACTATGGTTTGCTCTGTTATTAGTTTCCTGAGCTTGATCAGTGTGTTTGTTCTTGTTTTTTCGACTGCTTGAGTGTTATGGAGCCTTGTTTGACTGGCTGTGACCTTTGTCCTTTGGTTGTTTGCCCCTTTCCATTGATTTCACATTCTAGCCGTAGGGCATCTAGGTGCTCTTGTGCGTCGAGCCTCCCTTGGGAGTTTTTGGTTTCTATTTGTTCAGTCAACCTTTTGATTGCTCCTCTGCATTCGTTTGGCGGTTGTTTATCATTTTATTGCGTTATTTGAGTGTTTGTTCTCTTCTTCATTTGAATTTCGCTTTGTCTCTCTTTGGGCCTAGATTACATGGTCCATTTGAGTCTTTGGGATTCTCTTGGTTTTGAGGGACTGTTTTGTCAATTTGAGATCTGATTGTGTGTTTCCGTTGAGATAAATTTGTTTGTTTTTCTCTTTCCTCATCACTTCTCGAATTTCTCTTTTCATTAGTTTTCATTTTGTTAGTGCACTTTGCCATTAAACATTGAAAATACAAAAAATCTCTTTTTCTTTCGATCAGTTAGTGCAAATTAAAATCTTTTCGGTGTTATTAGTGATTAGTGACTTTAAGAGAAAAGTTTTTGGTTTCCATTAGCTGCATTAGAGACTTTGCTGGTTGTTTTTTGATCATTTTATTATTGTGTGAAAAGCTCTTAACTCTCTTGTAATTAGCTTTCATTGAATGAAATGATATACTGTGGCATATAGTGTGCATTTAGGAGATTTCGAGACATAACACTCGCTAGGGCCTAAAAACTGAAACGTAATTGAAGATAAACATTAAAATTTATTCAATTTACACTAAGGCAGCATTGAAACATTAACGCAACATTTAGTGGTCTAGGCTAGAGACGTGTTCTGGCATCTTTAAACCTAGTAGCTATCGTTCGCCTCTTGGCTTTAGACAACACTAGTACGGACTTGTGCTCCCCGTACCGTCGAGTATATAAAGGGAGACCCCACTAGGTTTCTATCCTTTATCCATAGGAAGCCGAGTCTGCAGCCCTATACCCGTGATACACTGGACATAGCACTCGGGGAGATTTCCTTCACGTACGTTAAGTCCTTGGTTGATTCCTTTTTCATTTTGGAAACCAAGGTGTATATTACAGCTCATAGTTATTTGGTACACCCTTTGCCTAGTATTCCTAAGTAATCATTTGATATTTTCTGACTCTTTAAATTTGAAAGGATCACCAAGTGCTTGTCCTTTCATGCTTGCTTCAAAACTGAAAGAGATAGAGTCACCTTTCATCCGTTTCTCGAATCTTAAAACATGAAATGGTGAAGTTTCTAAGTTTCAATGTGGTAAAATAAATCACCCGCGATCACATGCCCTGTTAGATTTTGCTTGTTGGCCGTTTGATTGTGTGTGTTGTGCTTGATATTTTGTCATTGTTTTCATAGTGGCGGAACCCTCCGTTTCATCTACTGGTAGTCCATATACAGACGATTCATCAGAGGTTTCTCAATCCTCTGCTGAACCTCAGCAGCCCATCGTTTTCGAGTTTCCTGACGGGGGACCGGTTCTGTTTGAGCTTCCCTTTGGGGGACCAGTTGAGTTTGATTGGCCCTTTTCCAACCCTTGGTATGGATTGGGAGTAGGGGAACATTACCCTCCTCTTACATCGGGTTCGCCTTTTTTCGCTGTTGTTATTCTTCCTAGTCCTCGCTGTCTGTTACGAGATCTAGCAGTAGGTTCAAACATGAGTGATTCTCCTAGCAAGGAAATCCCCACGTTTGGTGAAGATTACCAGTTATTCCCTCGATAGTTATTTCCGGAAGACAACCCTGAACCATCTGTTATGTCATCACCCGATCCCTCATTACCAGCAAGGTATAGATCCTTGGGTCAGATTATTGCCGCCGCTACCTCTATGGGGGTATCAGCTCCTTCTACGAGGCTGGTTGTTCCTTCTTTGGGGATGTCTCCTAAGACACCCATTATGTCATCCCCTCAGGTCACTTCTGTACCCTCCAGGCCCACTGTCTGTGTGGCTGCATCTGCACCCGCTGTTACCACTCAGTCTGTAAGGACCACATCGCTTCCCGAAGATGTCTATATAGCATTTTCTATGCCGGAGAACATCTCTCCAGAGGAGTATCGATTGTCCCTACAACAATCGAACCCCGAGGTCAGACAGTCCTCTCAATATCCCAACCGCTCGTATTTTTCGCATTATGCATAGGATGGTACGCCCATGTATGTTTTTCCATATCAGTACGATGAGCATGGGAACCCTTTACGTTTACCTGCTCCTGAGGCTCAACTTCATGCTCATTGTTTACTGTATAACCAGGCTGGACAGCCTTATAACCCGCAAGGACAACCTTTTTAGGGCCAACCTTCGGGCCAGCCTGGCTATCCTTATGACCCGTAGGGACAACCCATACAGGGCTACCCTCTGGGCCAGCAAGGGCCATTATACGGTCCGCAAGGATAGTATTACAACCCTTCAGGTAAACTCATGCAGCCTCTCCCTGGAGTCCCACCTGGGCAACCTCAAGGAATCACAGGTCAACCGGGGTACCAACTAGGGCCGGTATATGGTCCTGGGGGGCAAGTCCAACCTTCTCAGTCCATGCAACCTCAGTATCCTCTTGGTCCCAATGTTGCACATCAACCAAGACCATCTTATGGTCCTGTTGCGGGTCAAACCAGTTATCAGCAACCACCTAGCTACATTCCACTACCAGGCCAACCGGTCAATCCTGCACAACCTGGTATCCCGCCACCAGGACAACCGGCCAATCCGGCACAACCTGGTGTTCCTCCACTAGGCCAACCGGCCCATCCGGCACAACCTGGTGCTCCTCAACAGCCAGGTCAACCTGCACAACCGACACAACCTGTTTATATGGGTCAACCTGTTCAACCAGGGCAGCCCGTTCAGCCAGGTCAGCCTGCTCAACAAGGCCAGCCTGCACATCCTATCAACCCTACCCAACAGCCGACTTATTCAATGTCGTAGCCAAACCAACCGCTGCACCCTAATTATCAGGCTCAGCAGGGTCCCACCTATCAGTAGCCCACTCAACCTCAAGGTGGTTACTATTCTCATGGTCAATACCGACCGAATTGTAGCCAGCCCCAAGGTTCTAACTATTACTCTCAACAACCCGGCTACACCTATACTCAGCAGCCAAATCCGCAGACTTCTCAAACGGGGCCGACTTACAATCAGGGTCCATACTCTGGTTATCAAGCCCCGTACACTGGTTACCAGCAACCGAATCAGGCTGGTTACCAGCAACTAAATCAGGATGGTTATACACCCTATACCCCCTATGGTCAGAATCCTACCGGACAGAACCCCTAGGGGCAAGGATATTCTCAACCAGTGTGGAGTACAGGTACTGGTCCTTATCGAGGGACAGGCATGCCATTCAATCCGCAATTTCCGTTCTTGGCTACCTTGGAATTACTGAATTTTTCGAAATTAAATAATGATATGATTCTGCACAATCCTTATTGGCCTCCAGTTCTGACCAAAGTATCCGGCGATTTCCCAAAATTTGAGGGTAAAGCTAGAGAAAACCCCCAAGCTCACGTAATGACTTACCATCTTTGGTGTTCGTCCAACTCTTGGGTGGACGATTCGATTCGTCTATGTCTCTTCTAGCGTACTCTTACTGGCGCTACTGCCAAGTGGTATATCGAATTACCCCATGGCATATTTCAAGATTTCAATACGTTAGCCATGGATTTTCTGACTCACTTCCAGTTACCAGTCTGTTACGAGGCCGGGGCGCATCTCCTGACTTCGTTGAATTAGGATAAAGACACCCACATCTTAGATCACATTCATGAGTGGCGACATCATCGTAGACTGATCAAGTTTGATATACCTAATCAGCTACTAACTCATTGGTTCACCACGTCCTTCGTTAACAAAATCGCCCAAGATATTGCTATGGGGGCATGTGTGACTGAAGAACAAGCCATAACGCGTGCTCAGTATCTTGATCTCGTATACTCTCAGTCTGGCATGCTGTATGATATTTTTACTGACGCTCCACACCCAAGAACCTCTAAAGCTCCACCTACCCCAGCAGTGGATGGTGTTATTGGTTCCGTATCTCAGAATTCTCGAAAATCTTCGAATGGGAAGCAGAAGTCCAATTCTTCCAATAATTCTGCTCTTCCCACCCCTTTATACTCTGGTAAAACCGCAGAGGTTAACGCCGTTTAGGCTAATCCTACAGAAAAAGCCTCCAAGGGAAAAAAGAAGGGCAAAGGAAAATCCAAACCCGACGCCCCAAAGTCAGAGTCTCCTAAGCCTCGTACTGAGGATGGTTCCCAACGTAAACCGAAGTACCCCTGCCTTATTTGTGAAGGAGATCATTATACCAAGGATTGTCCAAAATGATCTGAAATTAGTCAACTTCTCAAAGGCTCCAAAGGGACTCTGGCAATTCTTAAAGAACCATTCCCATCTCAGCAGACCTAGATGGTTGAACAACCTTCACCATCT
Organism: Pinus albicaulis; assembly: GCA_034641835.2. Lineage (NCBI taxonomy): Eukaryota > Viridiplantae > Streptophyta > Pinopsida > Pinales > Pinaceae > Pinus > Pinus albicaulis. Next base: position 110,193 of record CM076580.1, on the reverse strand, counting down.
GCACCATTTGGGTCCCAGGTCTTTATGATGAATGGTGCCACACCTATCTCCTTTGCTACGAGTTTGAAGGATTATGTTGGATCGCGCCAGGTAGCTGGGAAGGAGGTTTTGGATGGCCCACCTCCCCCACCTGTCTCCGGTCCCTTGGAAATTGAGAAGCATACTGCTGAACCTGTTGTGAGGCCTCCTTCTAAAGGTGTTCTACGAAGGTCTTCCTACAATCCGAATGCTCGTGCCGCTCAGCACTACAGTATTGTTGAGGATTTGGCACAAGCGCCTTCTGCCATGTCTACATTGGAAGTCCTTCAAAGTTGTCCTTCGCAACAGAAAGCTCTATTTTCTGAAATTGATGGAATCGACCCCGCCGATTCTAGTCTTCTCACCTTCGACTTAGAAAATTTCACCCCTCGACTTCCACATCAGATCGCTCTTGTTATTCAAGTCAGGATCAACGGTCTTAATATCTATAGGGTTGTTGTGGATGAAGGTGCCTCTACCTATGTCATGTCGTCCGCCTGCTCGAAGGCCATTGGCTCTCCATCTCTTTCATCATCTCCCAATGCCCTACAGGCATTTGATGGTCGAGAATCGAAACCCCTGGGTGTTCTCGAGAGTTTACCAATTACCTTACAGGGGAAGACAGTCAACGTAGAAGTAGAAGTAGTTGACGCCAAGATTAACTACAACCTGCTTCTCGGCCGCAGTTGGACTCACGCTATGCTATGCGTGACATCCACCCTCTTTCGACTTATTAAGTTCCCTCATGAGGGAGAAATCATTACTTTGGATCAGTTTTATTTCTTCACCTCTACCTCCGATAACAACGTTCCTTAGGTGGATAAGATCCAAAATCCCCCCGATAGTGTAGGACCCGGTCTCTTCAAGGACCTCGTCCTCATGGGTATTTTTCCCGCGCCACCACCACACACCATTCAAGTTAATATGATCTCCAGGTCTGACGACCCATGGATCATCCCTTCACCTGAACAGGTGACTGATTTTGGAGAATCAATGCCCTTAACTCTAGTTGATATTAATTACTGCGAAATTTTTGCTGCATCTAATCCTACTCCTCCTCAACATGCTCCTTCGAGCATGGCTTTAGATATCTATTCTCAATCCCCCTGGCTTGGTGAGGCCGACTGGCCTGATGAAGCCATTGTTGAAACAATGTCTCTTGAGGAGCTGCCTTGGAGCGATGGACATCATTGTTCCTCCTTCATGCCCAGCCTGGGGGCAATGTCAGATTGTCTAGAGCGTTTTGCGTCTCAGGTTCCCACTCTGCCTCTCCAGACGCCCATATTGAAACATGAGGTTCTTTCAGAGGGAAACCTAAGGAACATTACTCAAACTATTCCGATCGACATCTCCGTTAAACCGGGGATAGTTGAGAACATACACATGGGAGTGACTTGTTCTCCTGATGAGATACGAGTTTATACTGATATTTTTCGAGAATTCAGAGACGTGTTTGCTTGGTCCTATGAGGAAATGCCCGGGATTGATCCCAGCATAGTAGTGCACGAGATTCCTACCTATCCTGGTGCGAAACCTGTGCGCCAACGCCTACACCCGGTGCATCCTCACAAAGCCGCTGCCATTAAAGCAGAAGTTGAAAAAATTCTGAACGTGGGATTCATTTACCTGATTCCCCTCACAGAATGGGTCTCAAATATTGTCCCTGTAGATAAGAAACAGGGTACTGTAGGGGTCTGTGTTGATTATTGTGATATTAATCATGCCTGTCCTAAGGAAAACTATCCTACTCCCTTCATAGATTAAATCATTGACGAATGTGCTGGGAGTGAGATTTATTCCCTGATGAACGGATTTTCCGGGTATAATCAGATAAATATTTTACCTGCTGATCAACATAAGACTGCATTCATCTGTCCGTGGGGTACCTTTGCCTATAAAAAGCTCCCGTTTGGCTTGAAGAATGCTGGAGCTACTTTCCAGCGTGCTATGTCTTACACATTCCACGACATACGCCATATCGTTCAGCCTTATCTGGATGATCTGCCAGCTCATTCAGCGTGGTGGGAGGACCACCCAGAACACTTCTGCCAGATTTTCCTTCTGGCCGTCTTTTAGGGTTCATAGTCTCCAAGGACGGGATTCACCTTGATCCCCTAAAGGTCGAGGCCATTGTCAATCTCCCATCACCCACTTCGTTACATCAATTGCAGAGTCTGCAGGGAAAAGCTAACTTCCTACGATGCTTTATACCGAACTACGCAGAAGTGGCCAAAGGATTCACACGTCTTTTAAAGCAGAACGTTCCCTTTCATTGGGATGACATTGCTGAACAATCCTTTGAGAAGCTTAAGACGTTACTTGTTAATGATCTGTTGCTTCGGCCTCCAAACTATCACTGTGATTTCACTCTATACTTGGCCGCCGCCTTTAGCACCATAGCTATGGTTCTGGTGTAGGATGATGATAATGGAAACAAAAACGTTGTTTACTATCTATCACGAAATCTTCTTGACACAGAAATGCATTACGCTCACGTCGAGAAGCTAGCTTTAGCAGCTGTACAAGCTGTGCAATGTTTTTTCCACTACATCTTGCTGCGTTCTGTAACCATGCTTTCGGATTGCAACCCGATGACATATATTCTATCTCAAAAATTACTGGGGGAAAATACTCCAAATGGATCGTTATCCTTTAGGAGTTCGACCTAGAATTTACTACTGCTAAGTCGACCAAATCACTGGCTTTTGCAGATCTCATTTGCTCCCTCCCAACAGACTACCCCTCATCTCATTTTGAAGAACATATTCCAGACGAAACCCTCTTCCTTATCAACACCCATGACCCGTGGTATGGAAATATTATTTTGTATCTTCAGACGTCAACTTTCCGCTCTGAGTTGACCAAAGATGCCCGGCGTCAGATTCGGCATCAGTCTCAACCCTACCGCATTGTAGGAGATACATTATACCAGGTTGGAGTAGATTCAGTGCTCCATCGATGCTTGACTCTGGAAGAGGCCGAAAGAGTCTTGAATTACTATCATAGTGGTGCCTGTGGTGGTCACATGTCTGGATATGCCACTGCCTAGAAGATTCTGCGTGCGGGTTACTTCTGGCCGTCAATCTTTAAAGACTGTATTGTTGCAGTCCGAAAATGTCACGTGTGCCAGGTTTTTCAGCACAAGATGCACGCGCCACCCCTCCTTCTGCATTCTGTCATTACTGTCGGCCCTTTTTCAAAATGGGGCGTAGATTTTATGACGTGTAACCCTCATTCGGCCGGGGGGCATGCATATATAATCATCGTTGTCGACTACTTTACTAAGTGGGCCGAAGCGATGCCTACACTAGCCGCCGACGGTAAGACAGCTGCCCAGTTTATCTTCAACCACATTATCGCACGTTTCAGGGTCCCTCATGCCATTGTAATTGATCATGGCACTCAATTTAGAGATTACATGATGGCCGAGTTGACATCAAGATTGGGCTTATGACACGATAGCTCAATGCCATATTACCCCCAGGTAAATGGCCAGGTTGAGGCTGTGAAAATTTTTTTGGTCACAATGCTTCAATGAATAGTTGGAATTCATAAGTCAAATTGGCACCTCCAATTTTTCTCAACTCTATGGGCATACCGGACGTCAGCAAAGAGTGCAACCGGATTCACACCATTTCAATTGGTGTATGGTCTCGAAGCAACTCTTCCGGTTGAGTGCGAAATTCCTTCCTTAAAGTTGGCTGTGGAACTTTTACCCAACACTTCTCCTGAAGAAGAGCATCTCTTGTATTTGGAACAGTTGGATGAAACTCACCGCTTGGCTACTTTGGTCATTGAGGCACAGAAGAAGCGGGTCAAAGCTCACTTTGATCAATCAGTCTCTCCATGTTCCTTTGTCGAAGGGGACCTTGTCCTCCTATACGACCAAGTGCACGACAAAATTGGAGCAGGAAAGTTCCAACCCATGTGGCATGGGCCCTAAAACGAGTATTAAAAATGGGGCTTATGAGCTCATTGATTATGAAGGAGTTCCGTTGGCACAACCTAGAAATGGGTTGTACCTTAAGAAATAATACGCTTGAAGTTATTTTAGTGTGGTGTGTGTACATAGGTGTGTATATTCATTTGTGTGCATGTGTGGTGTGGTGTGCGATGTAAGCATCTTTCTGCTGATCGAGTCTTCCTGATTGTGCAGATGTCCATTACTCCATTTGTGGGTTTCGCAGATGGTGCCTCCCGCAGTACCAGGAATCTGTCTTCAGTAGCCTGGGTAATTTATGATCCTGATGGTGAGTTGGTTAACCTGCAAGGTGTATTTCTGGGTCCTGCTACAAATAATATTGCGGAATATAATGTTGTATTGGAATTATTAACCGAGGCTGTGGACCTTGGAATTTGTGAATTATTTGTGTATCTAGACTCACAACTTTTAGTATTACAACTTAACAAACATTATTCAATAAGAAATCCATCCATTTTACGTCTGTATCTGCGTATTCATCTGCTAGAAAGAAATTTTGACTATATTACATATCAACACATACCCAGACATATGAATACATTAACAGATGCAGTAGCTAATTTGGTTTTAGATAGACATTTGCGCAATTTATAAACAAAAACATCATCACATGTAAAAAGATCCATCCATAAATAGGTATGTATATATATGTTTCGAAATTTTTACATAGTGTGCATCACATAAGATCAAAATATACATGTTCGTCTTAATACAGCTGGAGACGACATGTCTCTCAAAAATATGCATGAAATAAGCCCTAGGTGTCTAATCCATATGGTGCTCATGGTAACATGCTACTGCACGCACTAAGCGTCTCAGTAGTCGGTGGAGGTGACTAGGCACCCCCACAGTGTGTCGCTGGTATGCTAGCGGAACATCTGCTAGTCGTGCATAGTCTGGGACCCCCCGGGCAATGCCCTCCAAGTTCTGAATCATTTTACCTCCCTCGCCACCCTCAGCCTGAGGGTCATGTTCGACATGGGTTCTCTACGCAATGGGCGACATGCCCGTGGGCCTCTCTGGGCTGACATCTGCATACACATAAAAATTGTTATTAGAACGGACATGTATTACCAAAAAAATAATAAATACAAAAAATCAAAAAAGAGTTTTCATACCCAACTCCTCATCCCAATCCTCCCCCTCCGGGAGCAGAAGATCGGGTCTCCGGTGAAATCGGTCCCGGCATAGGGCCAATCTTTGACCACGATCAACTGACACTGTAACCATCCAAAAAACTCCAGCCTCCAAGACGTCTATTGGCCTCCTCCTGATCTGGGCATAAGTGCTGCCCAGCGAGCCATGCTCGGCTCTCATGGTACCGGCTCAGCAACTACGGCCCCTTGGCCCTGAAAGATAGGTAGTCGTTCCAGGATGAACAACATCAAAATGGAACTGTAGCCAAACTACTTTAGCTTGACTTGCTTGCATCTTGTCAGTTGCCTCTTGATATTGGTTGTCACCGCTGTAGCCCAATCGAACAGTGTAGGACTCATACACTCAAAGGCTAGTATGAGTTGGGCCTTGGTCGCCTCATGTGGAGCTTGCGATCCTACAGCTCGTGTTATGGTGTGTAGCACTACTCTGAGTGCTAGATCCTGGACAGTGTGGATGTCCACCTTCCCACTTCCTGATCCGATCTGTGCCCCTAGGCACACCCTCGCCATTACTTGCTCCATATTTTCCCCAGATGGTCTGATGCCTGTCAAGATGGGCACCGGACCTCTGCGCGACAGTCCAGTTATGAAATATATATCGAAAACCTCAAGTTCCAACACTTGGTCCTGAAGCTTAAACACTTCTTCATTTTTGTCCCATATATTGACCAAGTATTGTAGTAGCTCCGGTTGAGCTCGTAAACAAGGCGTCAGGAAGAACTTTTTGAGTCCACAATTTTTAAGTACATTCATCCAGGCTTCATTATCCATATCCAGTTCATCCTCTTCCCCATGCTCCCTCTCCTTCCATTCGATAACCATTATGCCTGAGTAACCTGCATCAACATGATAAAAAATCCTTGATTAGATCTCTGTTATGCTTAAAAATTCATTTGAATCACTCGCAATTCAGAAATCTAAAGCGGAAAATTGAGTTTTTCTGTTGGCGCGACCCCTTTGTAAGCAAAAGGCCATTGGCGCGGGTCCGTGCTTGATACTCGCGCCAATAGGTGGAGCCCCCTAAAATTTTAAAAATTCTCCACGGAAGTCTAATCCATAATGGAAATCTCTAAAAAATGGATCAAAATGGAGTTCAAGGAAGCGCCCCTTACCTGGAACAAACGGGGATCTGAATGGTAGCCCAGATCAATTGTAGTCACCGTCATAAGTTTTCACACAAATGGACCACTGTTGCTCTCCAATGAGGTAAATAGTAAAAGTAATTTTGTTTTTACCATTTTAGACTTATTTATAACTTTTTGAAATCTAAATAGGTTTTAAAAGTCATTTTTATTAATATTTTAATATATTTTGTCAAAAATGGATTTTACACTTGCCTTTATGTGCAGCAAACAGGTTTTTATGCAACTTAAACGGTGACACGAGTTATATTTTATACTTTTTCGGACTTGGTAAATACACGAAAAAGTCATTTTGGAGTCATCTTTCAGCTCTTTTCTGACTCTCTAAACATGAAATATTGCCGAGGCCCTTGTCATTTCGATCTCGCTAAAGTGGCCATGAAACGACATCTACCCAGTATACGTTTACCCCTTTTTCGGGCTAGGATAGATCATTTACGAAAAAATAATACCCTAGCCTATTGCGACTAGGAGGTTTTCTCAGACAAAGTTTTCTACCTTTTCAGATCTGAGAAACTATTTATGAAAAGGGACCTTTGGAGTTTACTTTTTTGCTGTCTTTTCAAACTCTCTAAATATGAAAAGACGCCGAGTTATTCCTTTGTCAGACTCGTTAAACCCTGATGACATTGGATTCAGTCGTAATGACGACATTCGAGTCCCTCCTTCCTAGGGCTCGTTAAATGTACTAAGATGGGCTTATACAACAAGCATATGGTATCCTCTTCAAGCTTGTGTAAAAATAAAGAGGTACTCACCAGAAATGGTGGGGAAAATGGAACCAACATCATTGTCGCGTCGGTAGTATGTCGCTCTTGAACATGGCATTTGTCTACGTTCACGTCAGGTTGGGGACATCTCATCTCATTTTTTTCACTTACTTCCGTGGGTTTGGGTGATCCCTTTTGACCTCTCATCCGCTCTTTTCCTCGTCATCATGACCTCTGATCTTTTGATGTCAAATACTACCAAACTCACTATCGTGCCATTTATATGTTCAAGAGAAGTTGACCTCTGCAAGTACCAACCTTCCTCTGATCCTCATCTGATCGTGATTCACAAAGACATTATGTTCCTCTGTCTCGTGTCGATGATGTGGGAAACACTATGGCTCACCTTCGATCAAGGTCACTTCCTGTCGACTTCAGCTCATTATCCAGGAAGCTGATCTAGAGACTCCCTTCTGGTATCTTGGAGCCTGCATGCCTCAATGGCAGGTTTTTCACATTTGACGTGAGGTTTTCATCATTGGCCTCCGATCGAGTGATTCTACGGGTGTTCGACGCCAGCTCATTAATTCACAAGCCGTAGATTGTACCTATAGTACCTTGAGGGCCATTGTCATCATTGGTGGTACCTCTCGCGTCTGTTAACAGCTTTCATCACTGGCTGGTAATCAGACGATGTTCTTGCATGTTCGACTTCAGCTCACTTATTCACATGCTTGAACTTGTACTTTGTTCGAGTCGAGATGGAGCGCAAGACCCTGGATTTTGTCTGTTGGAATCCAGGCTGCGATTTTGTAGATTATTATGATTAGTTACATGACTCACTGATTGGATGGCTGCGACCATACCTGAGTCTATTTATTGATCCTTACTGGATGGCTGCATCCATGCCTCGGATCTGGATTATTACATACTCTGTTATGGATGGTTGCGCCCATACCACATATATATCATGTATTTGAGATATCAGTTGTACTTCTCTACGCAGGTTTTCCGACGGCGGTGTTTTCAGTTGGACACGTTCTCGTAAAGCATTTCACCCCTCTCTCTCCTTCGGGCCTCATGCTTTAGGGGGCATCTGTTACATAGCAATTTGTCACCATCCTTGCAATTCCCCATCCCACACAATTGAAGGGCTCATTCCGTGACCTGTGAGTAGTGACATGACTTAAAACCACTTTCATGACATACCTCTGAACATGAGCTTTTATTAACCTGAAGACAATTCCTTGTGAAAAACCCTAAAAACACCCCTTTTTGCATTGGCACGGGAAGCCAGTTCAGTACCCGCACCAATGGGGGAAGTCATTCAAATAGGGCATGCTAATTGGTGCTCTGTCTCAGATTCACACTCGCACCAGCCATTTTAAGGAGTGTTTTAAAAAAATAAATGGCGGAAGTTTCATCCTAACCAATCCATAAACTGGTATCTAATTTGAGTTGGGAGGTTTGGCTCAAGATCTCCATGTAGAGGAAGTGGTTTGCCACCTCTCATGGAAGCTTCCTTGAGGATAGGGCCAATCCCATGATTATAGGGATCCCAACTCCCCTTCCTCCATCTATAAAAGCTTGCTCATCTCCTTTGCAAGCTAGTTCCCAAGAGCCATCAGAGCGTTATGCTGCAAGAGCCTTGATTCATTCCCGTAAGTCCAAATCCAAGCAGGGAGACTATTGTCGAGACATCCGAAGAGAGAGGCTTGTCCCATCCCCGACAGGATTTTTCGAGACGTGTTTCGCTGGCGACCCTCCGAAGGAGAATTCAGCGTCAGAGCCAGGTTGTATCCTCCTTTGATTGATTAATGATAAACGACTATTGGTTATGGTTCCACTGCTGTTGTTGATTATGATGATGAGTTATGTCTTATCTGACTAACATATAATTGTATATATTGGATTTTACACTTGCATTTGCTTTTTTTCCTGCATGTGCAGGTGTTCGATCATGGAGATCGTGAGGATCGTGATCTGCCAGAGCTAAGGAATGGGAGTGCTACTTTCTCTGCAAGTGACAGCGTTGGATTCAAGGTAAGCCTTCTTCGTAAGCTGGTTTATTGCAATTAGAGACCTACGCCATAGCGTGTTACGATTGTTGTTAGACCCATTCTGGGCTAGTAGGGATCGCCTCTGTCCATAGAGGGGATTTACCTGCACAACAGCAGGTTTCAGAAGTTTCCAGGAAAACTGCAGATGCACTGATTGGGACCCTACCTCGTCGTCGAAATTCATAAATCTGGAGTTGTTCGGTTGCCTCAACTGGACGGTACTGTTTTACCTAGGTTGGTGAATGGCGCACACCTGAAGCCCTACCATGACTAAGTTTCTTTTGCTTCTTATTAATAACTCTCACACCCGAGAGAAGTCCATAGAGTAGAGTAGTTGAGTAACTCTCCTGCAACTGGGATGAGCGTAGGTAGTGTTTTTTGTCCATGCATAAGTCGTCAATAACCGACAGGTTGCGGGGACCGCACCTCAACTGATTGTGGTCAGGGAGGGGTGTGTTTAGCGTGCCGTCCCCGTAGGATAAGCAAACGTGTCAAGTGTCAGTCCCTATCATTTCATTTAGTACTTGTTTCAGTCCGTAGGATCACCAAGATTTGTAACATAAATTGCCATAATTAGAAGTAACCTTGCAGTAATCATTATTCCATAATTCGAAGTAACCTTAGCCGTCGCGTCCGCCCATTTCCCCATACCATCATCAGCAGATGTCAGAACACACCTTAGCAGGCAACTGATCACATGATTATCGCCGTGGAGGATGCCAGCAGGAATTAATTTGTTATGGGGTCTCATCAACCTCACTCATGCCGGTTAATTACATAGCTTGCATGAAGAAAAGCGCGAGAATGTCGGAGAGATTTGAGTTAGAGTTAGAAATTTCTGAAGATGCAAAGGCAATTGGAGCAGAACCAGAGCAGCAGAGGTGTACCGAAGAAAAGAACCAAGAGAAGGGGTCGAGAACTATTTTGAAAGTGTATCAACGCCGTGCAAAGATGACAAGAGCCAATCTAGCAGTAGTAGAGCAGAAGCTCGACAGTCAGATTCATAAAATGGAGTCCCTCGTCAGGAAGTATGATAGTGCTACCCTCATCGATGCAGACCTCACAGATTCTTTTGAGTTCCCAGCGCTTTAACGCCAAGTGTACATGGAAAGCTATACCACAAAAGCAAGTGAGCAATAACAAGGATTTTGCCTAAGTTTCGAGGCATCCAACAGTCCTCCATACTGAATTTGAGGAACCTGCCAGTATTCAGGATGACGAGAGTAGCCATGCAATGTACCAAGTTCTTGCTCAGTCGAATTCAGAACGGGTCCTTATGGATGGGCAAAGAAATTCCAATCCATGCCGATGATATTCACTGACTCAAAGGGCTCTCACAGGAAGGCCCGGATGTATCCTCTGCATGCCAGACCACCTACAAAAGAGCAAAGAAGTTGGGGGACGTGGATTATTATGAAAAATATGGCACTCGGTAGGGAGGAAAGGGAGCGAAAATGGAACTCATCAACAAGCCCGAAGTCAAGTTCACATGTTACCTCATTGCCAGTAAAACAATGAGGCACTACACCAAGGGGGAATGTACCCTAGATACCATTTCCTTTGTTAGAACTATGTCCAGGGGGCCAAGCTAAACTGGTGCTCCTTCCTGCTGAAGGAGTTGTTCGATGCATGCAAGGATAATTACAAGAGGGTCACGAGCTTCATCTATGGATACTTGATAGTCGCGCTGGCCATGTGGAAGTGGCATGCTCCCCTCGTCAGGCTGCCGGCATAAATAGTGGAGGGTCAACCTCTGGCAATGAAATTCGTCCCATGGAAGGTGTCAGGGGATCCTAGCACCAAAGAGGTCAATGCAGAGGTCTTCTGGAGTTGGTATGGTTTAATGACCGATGTGGTGACAAGCCAGTAGAGGATTCCCAGGAATCTGCTAGATAGATACAGCGAGCAAGTCTAGTTCGGGGTCATTCACAAGCACACCTTCCTCCAACCTACTTGCATGCTGGAAGAGAAATTTCAGATGAGGCCATTGAAATTCCAACTTGACAACGCAACCTTCCACAATGAAGTTTATTCGTGGCCAGGGGTCATGATGGAAGTTTGAAGCGGGGTATACACATACAATTTTGACAAGATGCTACCACAGCAACTGCCTGGTGAATCGGAAGCGGAGGCGGAAAAAAGGGTCTCCAACTTGCAGCTCTTCCCACTCATTCACCAACTAAACACACAGGTACGAAGCCTCAACGAAGTGGTCTGAGTAGTCTCAAGTGGTGCCATTCCTTTCCTTGTTTTTTCTGAATTTCATCTTTCTCATTCCAACTCGCTTCTCTGCATGACCTCCATCACCTCCCCCATTCCCAATGTTCTGTTTACTTCACCAAGTCCAATGACCACCCCATTGGGGGAAAAGAATAAGTCTGCAAACCCCCTAGAGGATCCCAAGGCCAAGAGGGCCAAAACCATAGAGTCAAGTCTGATGGTTGACCTCACTGAGGAGGATCCACCCCGGCCACTGAGCCCAGGGGTACCCATCCAGGAAGAACCACTCATAGAAACAGGGGCAATAGGCGGGATTCCACCTCAACCTCCCATTGACCCCTCCGACTTCATAAACATTCGTATTTCACCACCCCATACTGCCCCACTCCCACCTACCACTTCATTCGCACCATCCAACTCATCCGCCACCATATCAGACCCAGTAATCCAGAATCTAATCAATGGGGATCACGGGACTGAGGCTGAATCAAGTACAGGAGTGATACATCCAGTCAACCCCGCTGGGGACCTCCAAACCACTTTTTCTGATTTAATCATACAGATGGCACAAATAGTTGTAGACACAGCTGGGACACAGCCTAGGCCTACTCCACTTCAGCAGACCGTCCAAACAGATCACGAGGAGTAGCCGAACCTGAATATGGAAGACTCTGCACCCCATTCAACTCCACTGCTGTCCCCTCAAGAACACTCCACCATATCAGTTGCCAGTGGGCAATGACTGCAGGAGCGGCAGCCGGATCAAGGTACTTCAGGGGCCGAAAACATGGAGACGTGGGGCACGGCTCAGCTATACCTCTTCATTCAGAGAGCAGCCCAGCAGGCGGAAAGGCTCCACTTTGAGCTGCAACAAAGGTGTGAGAAACAGCAGCAGCAGATAATCGCACTTACTGAATAGCGCAAGAAGCTCACATTGGCACATGGGCAGATCCAGGACCAGATGAATGAAGTGGCCAGGGTTTTTGCAGGACTATGGCCTGCAGAAACGGCTCACTACACTCGGATGCCCACGGATGTGTCAGAAACGGATATATTACAGTGAGCAATCCACCTCAGGGTGACGTTCACCAACCTCCACCAGGAAAATGTAGATCTCTAGGCAGCATTAGCAGCATGGCCAACGCTGCCCAAACCAGCAGCAGTCTACACAGCATAGATCACGAAGAAACAGGGCTAGGTAACCAAGATGCAAGAAGCTCTTAGTACTACAACTCGAGATGACTATGACCTCCTGAAAGGTCTACAAGAATGCTTGATGGCCCTTATAGTAAAGACTCGGCCCATTTCAGTGCAGCTGCAACAACTCTCAAAAGAAATTCAGGATGCCACAGACCCCTCACAGCTGAACCAACTGTATGCCCAGGTAGATGCTCTGGAGGTTCAAATCCAGCAAACAGAGGCTAGTTCGGCAATGGCCAAGCAGGAAATTCGAGAGCTTCGCCAGCCCCTCCAAATCAGCGCCCAGACAATGCAACAGTTGGCCACCAAGGCCGAAACCCAAATAACCATGGTCTTCAGCGCTGTACTGGCGAAAATCGAGGAGGAAGTTGTCAGTAAGATCGCCATGGATATGGATGCATTATTACAGGGGTGGAAGCAGGCAGTGACAACCTTCAACGATCTTAAGGCTTCAACATTGAGAAAGGTCCCGGAGTTGGGGCCCTTGTTTGGGCAGCAGAATGAAGATGCACAGCAAGAACAGGGCACAAGGTCTAGCAGAGTTATGGAGGTGGAGACAGTGATTTTCGATTGACTGGGGATGAGTCAAGAAACTGTGGTCAGGGCCTGTTGGGGCCCTTGTTTTGAATTTTGAATAAGGAACCGATTTTGGGTTGCGGATTGACACATGGCAGGCACAACAACGGTAGGTAGTGAAGCTGTCGAGGTTGCGGAAGAACAAGAGATAGTTGATGAGGCTGATGTAGATAAGTGGAGAAGAAGATAAGATACAGCAGATAACAGATAGTGGAACCCATAGGCAACATAAAGAAGCCAAAATCAGTTGAAGAAGAACACAAGAGAAACTAGCTATTGCACTAGCGGGTGAATAAATAGGTCGTCACCCAGCCGAGAAGTAGATCATGCACGGATGCAGAGGGATTGAAGAGAATCGAGCAGATGTTGAAAAAGAGCTCTGTCCTGAGCACGACATCCTTGTATTTCCTAGGCTTCTATTGATCTATCATGGCTGTATTATCTATCTCTCTGTCTTGTGGGATGTTTGTAATGGAAATGTAAAGCTCTTCATGTTGAGCGATGTAACTGTGGATCCAGCTGAAGGTTATTAATATACTTGAAGGTTTTTGTCTTATTGTATGAGTTCACATATGCATGATGTCTGTGGTACCTTAAAATTTTATTTTCTTAGTATCTTCATAATTTTCTGAGAAGATCTTCTATGTATGATGTTATGTATGCAAATGATTCTATGTTAACTTCGAGTTGCAGATCCATCCGCCACTACCGATCTGTTTCCCTTCTACATGTGGTTGTGGCATGCCTCAGGTGAGACTCCTTTCTCTCCAGAGTAGGGTGAAAATTCCAGCATGGGTCTAGACTACAGCTGACTCCTTTGTTGGCCCCAATCCCCAAACCTGGGTCTTGCCTGCGAGACTTGTTTTCTCACCAATATACATGAAGCAGAGAGGAAATATCCAACAACAGATGGGACATAAGACAAGTGCTGAAAATGAGTGGTTTGGGAAAAGCCACATGAAAATTGTAGGCCAAGGAATATCTCAGATATCAGGTGAAAAAAACTTCACAACATAAACCTACTTTGTCTTTGAAGTTGTGAAGTTGAAAATTATATATGATGAGAAATTAAGCCTTTTTTTGTAAAGCAAGCTTTTCAGATTCGATGGATCCTAAAGCTTTTGTAAAAGATATTAGTGAAGGAGTATTTGCAATTTTTTGGAGTGAAAAGTGTGAAATTTTTTGTAAAGGTGCATTAACTTTTAAATTTTGGAGAAGATAAGTGTGCTTCTTTTTAAGTGGAGTAATAAGTTGTAACTTGGAGAAATAAGGTGTCATTTATTTTTTGTAATTTTGGAGAGATAAGTTTGTTTTTGTATGGAGTGATAAGGGAAACTAATTTTGTACATTTGGGGTAAATATTGTGATTATTTTTTGGAGTGATAAGTTGTATTTTTTAATTTGGAGAGATAAGGAGTGTTTCCATTTGTATTGGAGAGATAAGGTGATTTATTTTAAATCTAGAGGGATAAGTGTTTTGTATTTGGAGTGATATGTTAAATTTTTTAGAACAATTTCTTCTTGTAATTCAAAGTATTGTTTTACTTTGAGAGAGATTGAGTCGGTGAATGTCCAGATTTTGAAGAGAAATTGCTTCCAAGGGTTGTGAGCTTGGCATATTCATTACTTGAAGGTGGAGATTTCTTATTGACTCAATACTTAATAAAGATATCATTTTTTGGTGATTTTGTCCTAGATATGCCCGAAATTGAATAAGGGGATCTTAGGTACACCATGTGTGTTTGTGATGGCGCATTTTTTTATGGCTTCATGTTGTTGTTTTTTATTTGTGTCTAGTTGTGACACATCAATGATTTCATTTAATATCGCATACATAAAATTCAATACAAGCAAGCACAGCACATGTAAAGAAGAAGCTGCAAGGAAGGAAAATTAAGCTCAAACACATGCATTTGTGTAACTACAACACATAATCAAAGATTGTCAACATCGACATTCTACTTCAACAGGCACATTCACTCACTTTCATGAATCTGGACACTCCAATGTTTCAAAGCAAAGTCTTCATCAACGTTCTTGCAAATCCATTTAAAGAACTTGTAATCAAATTCATTGATTTAAGTGAATCATTAAAAATTCATTGTTAATGAATTTTTAAGAGGACAAGGGAATTCATTGTTTTAAGTGAATCATTAAAATCATTGTAAAATTTCTTGGGTGAATTTTCGACAGTGTTTGACACCCTTTCTTTAAATCAAAATCAAGTGAATACATGAGTTTTTAACTCTAAATCAAACAAGCAACAATTTCACATCTTTTGCAAGTGAGCATGAGTATTCATTCAAGAAATTTGCATCAAGTCAGTACAAAGATCAAACCTTCAAGCGAGCCAGAGTGAAGTTCATTGCAGCAACCATCAAAGCAACCAAACATGTTCAACTCTAACACCAATCAAGCAAGATTGACATCAAGCGAGTGTGGCTATTAATTCAAGTGAGTGTGAAGGTATCAAGGAAGTCAAGTAAGTGCTTAAACAAACGCGATCGTCATCAAGAGAGCGTGAATTCCAGAGTGTAAGAAAATTCTACAATTCTAGCCAGTGTTCCAAGCACACACAATTAGAAACCAATCAAGTGAGCATGCCATTCAAGTCACACAGCAAGCGAGCCTGTCATTCAAGTACCAAAATCAAGTAAAACAATTCAAAGCATGACATCTCCAACAAGAGAGCCTGATTTCAAGTGAGCAAGTTTAGATGGCGCAAAATATTCAGTTTTTAAACATTCTTCATAGTTTGATCATCTCAAGTGATGAAGACATGATGCAAGTCAGCAAAGAAAATCTTATTGATCTTTCACGGCATCTACAACAAACAAAAGAAACCATTGAATTTCTTCAACTAGAGTCGCAACTTCAAAGGATTGAATTGCAAGAAAAGCATGATACTTTCAAGTTTTTTAACCATCCAAACGATAAGTCATTCATCCAAACAAATTTAAGTGTCAAAGTTGTTCCAGTTCCAATTTCTTCCAAGCCCATCATCAAGCCATGGGAAGAAATTCAAAATAATAGGAATGGATGCGGCTTAGGATATGTCAACAATGACACCAACCTGCATATCCCAGATTAATCCAAGCCAATTAAGTTCATCAGTGGAGGATTTCTTACACAACTCACCTTAGCAAGTTCTGAGAAAGTTGTAGGAAACCAACAATGCACGCAACCCAAAGTTGCAGACAAACATAATTTCTCGCAACCTGATGTTAAAGTCCAACCGAAGTGTTCTCATTGTCAAAGAATCAGTCATACGGAAGATCATTGTTTTGATCTCCATCCTTGTCGCCATTGTGGAAAACCAAATCATTCCTCAGAAAAATGTCACAACCAACAAAAATCATCCAGGTTAAAGATACATTATGAATGAATCTGTTAGTATGAATTCTTTGTCGAAGCGTACGAAAAAGAACCACTTTAGCTACGCATAACTAATAGCCCTAACAACAATAATGGCTGCAAAACATCTTCAGATCTGCAATTAGTAGTTAAAGTGTTGCAACAAACAGATCTATAAATGGAAAGATATTAAGCAGTGAAGTAAAGAGTTTTCTCCATGCATCCAACAGACAAGACAAGAACACGATTTTTGAATGAATTTTTATATTACAGGGCACCTGGGAGGAAACAAGAAGGTGTATCCAGATCTCCTCAATGGGATGGGTTCTTTGTGGTCCTCAGCACTTCAGATCTAAGCTTTCTCTCTCTTGTAGATGTAGAAAACCCAATGTAGAAGGTAGAGCTCAATGGGAGCAACAATGGCAGAAAATGAGAACAATGGCAGAAAATGAGACCGAGTGTATAGATCCAGAGTGATCTAGTATGTAACAAAAGGTGAAGAATGATGGGGAAAACCCTCCTATTTATAACAAAATATTGGGTCTTTCTAGATCTTGGTGCATGATTAAAATAATGTTAATCATATCTAGATCCACCTCTATGGAATATTTTATTATTATTTGTTGGAGGGAAAGGGTGTTTGACTTGGGTCAAATCCCTTGATTAGTGAAAAATAAATAAATAAATGATTTATTTATCTTTTTAAGGAAGTGGTTGAGATATAATCAAATAAATAATGATTTATTTGATTAATGGTGGTTGATTTGGTCATATTTAACAAGGAATATTATTTAAATAATTATTCCTAGAAAATAATAAGATAACTATGGGTTTATCCCATTAATTTCTTTGTTTTTGGGTTAAACATGACTGGGAATAATAATTAAATTATGGTTTAATTAATTATTCCTTTTGGGGTTTCCTAATTAACATAGTGAAAGCAGTTTTACTTGGGGTAAAACTGGTCTTACATGGTGTACTTGGGTCCATCTAATGATGAAGAGTTAGATGACCAAAAAATGGTGTAACAGAATCGATCCTTGGAAATGTTCATCCACAGTCAAAAGATTGTCTCAATTATACAATCGCATACAATCATTGATAGTGCAACAAACAGTGAAAAGATGATGGTACTCTCATGTAGTTGAACAGGGGAGTACACCACTGTAAAAATCATACACCTAAAGTGGGGGAGTTTAGGAATACTTTCCAAGAGAAGTGTCTCTCCTTTCAGTTGCCAAAGGGGGGAAAATGTCAATGAAATTGACAGTGGTTCTCAGACTGAAAGTCTCAAGAAAACGAGAAAAAGAAGCTAGTGGGCATCAACAAATTTTCCAGTGGGCAGTCGACAGCAAAGAATCAATGAACAATTTTAAGCACAACAAAAGCAACAGTGAGTTGTTTTTGACATCATCAGCTAGTGGGCTTTGAAAAAGTTTTGTCAGTGGACAAAGGATGCTGATTTCATGCAAAGGAAAGATGGATCATTTTGAAAATTTCCGCTTGATGGAGTTGTCAAGAAAAATTCAGAGATGAATCAGACATGCAACTGACTCATGGTCTCTTCAGATTGCAATTTGTCAGCATCCAACTTTGGCGGTTTTTTGAGGCAATGTTTTTGAGGATCAACATGAGAACTTGGAAGATGGTTCCTCGTTCTTATTTTGGATTTGTAATTTAAGGGGGGAAGGTTAGCCTCTCTCAAATAAAAATAATAAATCCAAAATAATAAATTAATTAATTAAATATTCCAAGTTAGGAATATGTGCCTAACTCTTGGGTTGTTCCTCAAATATTGGAGTTTGTTTAGTAACTCCTATCTTGGTGGGTTTTTGGTGAGAAATGATCTCAACCAAAGGATTGTAAGATAGCACAGAATATATTAGGCATTTTCTCTCATCTATTTAGATTATAAACTAAATTATTTTAATAAGTGAGAATGATGAGAATGCCATGAGGCTGAAGCCTCTTTTCCACCATTGTTTTGTCTTGTTTTTTATCTGTGTTTTTTGTAATTTGTTTTTAGGTTAATTTTATTTCTACATCCGACACATCTCTTCTCAGAGATAAGTGCTACCAGTGCCCTAGCTCGCTTGCTCCCATAATTTCAGTTATGTAACACATTTTAGAGGAATTTAGCCACCACATCTCTTCTCAGAGATAAGCTACCATCGCCCTAGCTAGTTTATTTCCATTATGTCTGTAAAAATATTTCAGTTATTTGATATTAATGAAATGAAGTATTATTTACATTGCATCTCTGTGCTTATGGTTATATGTGTATTTTTTTGTGTTCCTGCATAAATTTGGATCAACTCCTTGTGTGTTTCGCGACATGGACTAACTGCCTCTTGTGGATCCTAACTTTGGAGATTGTAGCGAAGACCAATGCATGTGGGTTTTGGTCTAACAGCAATCATGATTCCAACAAGTGGTATCAGAGTGACAGGTCTCGAGTTTGAAACTCACCTGGATCGCGTTGGGGGTCAGATTGTTGGATATTGGGTTAAACGCTCCCCGTGTGTTTCGCGACATAGACTAACCGCCTCTTGTGGATCCTAACTTTGGCGATTGTAGTGGAGACTAACGCCTGTGGATTTTGGTCTAACAAAAATTTTGATTCAAATAGGTGGAAACAATTAAAATTTGTAGAAATATTTTCTTGGTGCTAGAGTTGAGTAAACATCGAAATGGTTTTCAATGTCTTGCGGATAGAGTATGCACTCGAGGGCAGCTCGAACTACATTTCCTGGAAGGACAGGATGGAGGCGGTGCTCGAAGATAATGGATTGAAGGAATTCATCGACAATGATGTTCCTAAGCCCATTTTGATGAATGCTGCATTACTTGATGCATGACAAAAGAAAGTGGCAAAGGTGAGTAGGATTTTGTTGGAAGGTGTAAGAGAAAACATTGTCTCAAGCCTTCATGGGAAAGCCACACTATATGCTATGCGGAAGGCTTTGACAGATCTTTTCGAAAGTAGAAGTGACCATAGGAAATTGGCGCTGAAAGATAAAATCGGGAAGATCAAGATGGAAAAGGGCGACAATATTCCAAAGTATCTCACGAAGTTTGTCCATTGTCGGGATGAACTGGGGAGTGTGGGAATAATTATTACTAATGATGATTTGGTGAGATTGGCTCTCTTGGTACTTCCTAAGAGTTGGAATAGTTATGAAGTCTCTATCAACGGATGGGAAAAGATATCAAATTGGGAACGACTGTGGTTGGATCTAGTGCAGGAGGAGTTCAGGCGGAACATTAGAGATGGATCTTCATCAATGTATGATGATGAATAGGATTGTGCTTTGGCTACCAAGACAAGGAAAGGAAAGGGGAATAAATTACATTCAAAATCTGAGTCTAAAGGAAAGAAGCTAGATTTTTCCAAAGTGAAGTGTTTTCACTCTCACGAACATGGGCATATCGCTACTAACTGTCTGCAGAAGAAGAAGAACAAGAAGGTTGTTGGAGTTGCAACTTGTGAGGCCCTTGACTCGCAATTTGAACTTGATTTCTCCTTGATCACATGCATGGTGTCAAGTGCATTGGGATTGGTGTGGTATCTGGATAGTGGCGCTCCCTTCCACATGATGGGAGATAAGGAGCTTTTCAGTGACTTGGAGGAGAAAGATCTCCAAATGCATATAGTGATGGGTTATGATGGACGATACAATGTGATTGGAATTGGTACCATTACCTTTGAGAGGGATTCAAGTAAAACATTTCAATTGAAATATGTTATGCATGTTCCAGGTCTGAAGAAAAACTTGGTCTCAGTCGCAATGTTGGAGGACAGAGGTTATGATGTTTTTTTTAGGGATGGAAAATATTTCTGGCAACATAAAACAATGGGTCAAGCCAAGAGGATAGGGATTCGAGTTAAGAATATCTACAAGCTAGAGGTAGATGGTTGTGCTTCCATGATGGGCAAGGCAGAAAAAGTGGTGAGGCGGGATGAGGATGAATTATGGCACAGGCGATTGGTCCATCTTCATCACGGAGACTTGAAAGTCATGCAACAAATATCTATTGGTCTTCCAATGGGAACACTTTTTCAGTTATATCAGTGCAAGGGTTGCACCATGGGGAAGTATGTAAAATCCAGCTTTCATGAAAAGGAGAACTATGCTTCAGTGATCCTAGAGAGAGTTCACACAGACATGCGTGGTCCATTCTCGGTTGATTCAACAACAAAAAATAGGTATTATGTTATTTTTTTTATGATTTTTCTCGTAAATGTTGGATCTTATTCATGCAGAAGAAGGATCAAACATTCTCAAAGTTCTATGAGTTTAAGGCATTGGTGGAGAAAGAGTCAGGGAAGAAATTGAAGGCTCTGAGGAGCGATAATGGTGGAGAATACATCTCTAATGAATTCAAATACTTCTGTAGAAAATAAGGAATTCGAAGAGAAACCATAGCACATCATAACCCACAGCAAAATGGGGTCACAGAGAGGAAGACCAGAATAATCATGGGTGCAACACAAGCGATGTTTCATGATCAGAGCCTACCAATGCATTTGTGGGAAGAAGCATGCAGCATTGTGATTTATGTGAAAAATTGTTGTCCTCATAGACTACTTGGCATGAGTACGCATGAAGAATCTTTCACTGGTAAGAAACCAGATGTTTCTCACTTTAAGATTTTTGGCTCATATGTTTATGTGCATGTGACCAAGAACGACAGGAAGAAGATGAAGCCAACTACTGAAGTTGGGATATTTTTGGGCTACACAAACACACCCCATAATTATCGTGTGTATTTTCCTAACAGTAAGATGACTTTTATGCAATGGGATATAAAATTTGATCAAGGGAAATCCATGTGGTTGTCGCTTGAGAGGGAGCTGGAGTTGCATGTGGAGGAAGAATTGTTGGTTCCAAAAGATGAGTCTCTAGATATGGATCAGCCATTGGAGGAGGTTCATAGAGTGGAGGAGTCCATTCACACAGAGCCAAACATCATAACTGGTAGAAGGTGTACCACAAAATCTAATAGGCTGATACTTGATGTTTCACAGAATGTAGGAGCCCCTACGTAGCAGTGTAGACAAAGACAATCTCTTGACCGATCTACTGGATACATGGCAATCATGAGAAAATGTATTGTGACTAAGCCATCTTCCTTTCAGGAAACAATGCATGAGCCCACATGAGTAGATGCAATGGTGGAGGAGTATGACTCCATTGTCAGAAACAGTTCTTGGGAAATTGTTCCAAGGCCAGTTGATAAAGCAATGGTAGGTTCGAGATGGATCTACAAGGTAAAGAAAGCTGTTGATGGGAGTGTTGAGAAATACAAGGACAGATTTGTGGTCCGGGGCTTCTCACAGATCGAGGGGATTGATTATGAAGAAACCTTTGAACCTGTCGCAAGGTATTCTTCCATAGGGACCATCCTTTCTCTCTCACCACAGATGGGTTGGAAAATTCATCAGATGGATGTGAAGACCATGTTTCTCAATGGGATCATTAAGGAAGAGTTAGAAATAGAGCAGCCTGAAGGATTTGATATGTTCAACAGCGAGTCGCATGTGTGCTGACTCAAATATCGTTGTATGGGCTGAAGCAAGCACCACATGCTTGGTACACTCTGATAGACAGCTATTTCACTGGACTTGGCTTCACCAAAAGTGAGGCTGATGCAAACCTATACCAAATTGTTGTGTAGCATAAGCTTTTAATCATTTTTCTTTATGTTTATAATTTAATACTAAATAGTGATGCGCAGTTGATACACTCATGCAAGGAGGACCTTGCAAAGGAGTTTGAGATGAAGGATATGGGTCTCCTTCATTATTTCCTTGGATTGGAAATATGGCAGCGAGATGGTGAAATTTTTGTGTCTCAAAGCAAGTATGCAAGGGAGATAATGGGTAAGTTTCACATGGAGGGTTGTAAACCTATGGATACCTCTTCCATGAAATTGGAAGAAAGAGTATTATACATCTGGAGAGGTAGTGGATGCTACTATCTATTGACAATTAGTGGGTTCGCTAATGTTTTTAGTTAGCACGAGACTAGACATATGATATGCGGTTAACCAACTAAGTCAAGTGATGGTTAATCCTACCAAGATCTTTTGGAAGGTGGGCAAGCATGTCTCGAGATACCTGAGGGGCACATTTAAGTATGGCTTGTGGTACAGATAGGCAGATGAGGTGAATTTGAATGGCTTCACAAATGTAGATTTGGCTAGCAGCCCAACGGACAGAAAGAGCACATCAGGGGGGATATTTATTATCGGATCTACAGTTGTTTCTTAGTACAGCAGGAAACAAATATTCGTGGCACTCAGTAAATGAAAGCAGAATACATGGCAGCAAGTCAAGCTACATGTGAGGCTATCTGGATGAGAAATATCTTGGTTGGTTTGTTTGGTTCTCATTTAAATTTGACAGTGATTCATTGTGATCATCAGAGTTTCATTAAACTCTCGATTAATCCTATGTTTCATGATAGATCTAAGCATATAGATATATGGTATCATCATATCAGAGATTGTGTGTAGCAGAAGATCATGTTGCTTCAGTACATTCCTACGGAAGATCAGGATGCAAATATTCTGACGAAGGTGCTCACCAGGAGAAAGTTCTAATACCATGGATACAAGATTAGGGTGAAGGATAATCCCTTTCTTGTTGAGAGGGATTGTTGAGATTCATCAAAAAGATCATAGTGAAAATTATGCACCTACAATAGGATGGAGCCTCAGGCTATTTTTAGGCGGATGTTTATTTTTAGAATGCATGAGAAAATTCTATTTATATATTATGTTCTATTTTTAGATATATGTGCGAGTTATATTTATAGATCGCATGTGTATTTATAGATGCACGTTGACTATTATTATCCCTTAATAATAGTTGGACAATAAACATTAATATATTCTCAATGAGCACTTGTAAATAGTTAACTGAAGTGGAAAATTAGTTAGCTATAGGAAATTTGAGTTCAAAGGTTGGTTGGTGGGACATGCAAGTGGACTTAGTTGTAACTGAGTGATTCGAAGTTGTAACAAAGTTGGATGTGTAGTTATGTGAGTTGTATAGTAGTTTAACTCAGGTAAGTGAGTTAAAATCAGTTGTGCTAGTTGTAACTAAAGATACACTAGTGAGAGATTAGTTAATTAATTATTAATTAATTCACAATCAATGCTCTCACATCCAACTGAATATTTACTACTGTTAACTACATGCATGTCAGATCCAGTGGAGACCCAGTTGAGATGTAGATGAAAGGGACAGTTTGACTATCAGTTGTGGAATTAGTGGGTGCACTCATGCAACCACACACACGTTGGATGTGCCCATGAGGATTTCAAAGTCAAGGAAAGAAATATTCCATTCATTCAAGGATTGATATCTGTTAGGATTGCGCAGTGGAGGCAGGCTGTCTGGAGGCAGTAAATTGGCACATGAATTTTCCAATTCTTGTATGATAGTGTGAGACAATTGTATATTGTATTAAGATCTCTTGGATGAGAGTTTTGTATGATATTGTTTCATGATCCATGATATATACATAATATATGATACTGGGGTTTTTAGATTTATGCTTTCTCAGTAAAAACATATGTGTTATGTGTGATTGATCTTTCTTCTTGATATTGAAAATGGCAATCATATTTTAAATTCCGCAAGAATTTTTGTAGAAGCGATTATGTATTAAACATTGGCATATAATTTTTAGATCAAGAGAATCCAGGCAACACATAATTGTATTAAAATTTCTACAACTAATGACACAAGTATTGACATGTTTTTAAACTGAAAATACACTTAGCACAACAAAACTAATACAGTCATTTCAAATCAACTAGGAGATATAAAATATGAAAATTCTATTAAACATAAATGCATTGTGTGATATTTTATTAAATAAAGAGAAGTGCCTTGCTCATTATATTCAATATTTGACAACACATCCAATTCATTAGCACATAAGTTAAAAGATGATTTTTGAAGGGTTTTCAAAGTTAAATTCATTAAAATTTCTTTCTATTTTGGATTCATAATCCATTTTAGGTTCTTCATTACTATCATCACATTCATATTCAAGGTTATTTTCATCATAATGTTCACAATAAATAAATTCAATTAATCCTATAGGATACACACATCTATGATAATTATGATAACTCGTATGGAAATATTTTAGAGAGGAAATTTTACTAGGAGGGAGGCTTTTGTACTAATTCCTAGCGCCACCTTCTAAGGAAATAATGAATATCTTGATAAGAATTTCTTCATGGCGTAATCCCATCTTTAGAATGCACTTTTGGAAATATCTAAGGTGTTATGCTGGATTATCCCCTTCATCATTTCGAAAATGAGGTAGGTGAGCATCCCATATGTCTATGTCTAGTAACTCACGTGGGGAACTTGTAATATCAACAAAATTCAAAGGAGAAAAACGTGAAGAAATCCATAAAACCACTATTTAAATGAAAATGAACAAGCTAAATAACTATGTAGCCGAGTTGTGGACATATAAGCAAGAAATATTTACCTTAAACCATATAAGATACATACAAGTGTAACCTAGTCCACCAATGGGTCACAAATTTAACTATTAACTTAGTTACCAAAGGAAACAAATGTAGAAATTATACAACATGCATGTATTTCTTGGATTCACCCGATCTAACAATGTACAAAATTTAAAAACTGAATTTCTTCTACAAATATTTTGCGAAATTAAAAACACAATCATTAATCACATGAAAATTAAGAAAGATCAATCACACACACATAGATAATATCCTGGAGAAAGCTTACAGATAAAAGCCCCATTATCTTCTATTGTATATTAATCATGGATCATGAAACAATTACCTACAAAAATCTTCTCACAAGATCCCTCCAGTACTCAACTAATTGCCTCACACTGTCATATGCAAAACTGACCAACACATAGCTAATTCTCTGCCTCCAGACAACCTGCCTTGCTTGTGCAATCCCTGATGGTAAATATCCCTAAAAGATAATAATTCTTGCGTCCCTTGACTTCGAAATTATCATGGGCACTCCCATGGGTGTTTGGTTGCAAGTGTGCAAGCCAATAATCCTACAACTGATAGTGAACTTGCCTTTCACCAAGAACTCAACTGGGTCTCCACTAGATCTGACATGCATGCAGCTAATAATAGTAAATCCTCAGTTGCATGTGAAATCATTGATTGTGAATTAATTAATATTTAATTCACTAGATTTCTCAGTATTGTATCTTCAGCTAAAACTAGTACAACTAATTTTAACTCACTTAAATGAGTTTAACTCACTTAACTGAGTTAAACTAATTACAACTTGCATTAACTAATGCGCCACTTCACTTCGAACTCTGTTACAATTAGAATTACTCTACATTCCTCGCCAACTACCTCTAACTCGAAATCCACTAGCTAACTGAATTTATCACTTTCAGTTAACTGATTAAAGTTGATTTGAGAATAGATTACAGTTTAATGTCCATCTTAATTAAGGGATAGCCAAAATAGACATGCACCCAAAAATAGCACTATGGGCTCCACCCTAGTCTGGGTGTTTAATGCAACCAGGTGCTTAATGCACTAGGCATGGGTGATGAATTTTATTTTGAATATCAACACTCCCTCTCAACAAGAAAGGGATTATCCTTCACCCTGATCCTGTCTCTATGGTATTTGAATTTACTCCTGGTAAGTGCCTTCATCAGAATATCTGCATCGTGATCTTCCGTGGGAATGTACTGAAGCAAAATTATCCTTCTCTGCACACAATCTCTAAGATGATGGTACTAGATATCTATATGCTTGGACCTATCATGAAACACAAGATTAATCGAGAGTTTAATGAAACTCTGATTATCACAATGAATCACAGTCGGATCCATCTGAGAACCAAAAAAACCAACCAAGATCTTTCTTATCCAGATAGCCTCACATGGAGCTTAACTTGTTCCCAAGTATTTTTCTTCCACTGAATTGAGTGCCACGAATCATTGCTTCATGTTGTACCAGGAAACTGTTGTCGATCAAATGCTAAAGATCCCCCCTGATGTGCTATTTATGTCCGATGGACTTCCAACCCAAACTGCATCTGTGAAGCCATGAAAATTCACTCCCTCTATCCATCTATACCATAGACCATACTGTAATTTTCCCCTGAGGTATCTTAGGACATGCTTCCCCACCTTCCAAAAGAGCTTGGTAGGCTTAACCATATCTTGTCTCAGCTGGTTAACTGTGTAGAAAATGTTAACCATTTTCCCTTCCTTTACTTGGACCTAGTAAGCATCGACACTCACAAACCACATCAAGAATATTCTAATACCATTTTCTATGGATCTTTAAAATTGATTGGCTTGTCAAATTATTATGTGTGAAAAATTTATTCAATAAATCGTCAAGGAGCCAAAATTAAGTAGCAATAGGAGAAAATTCAATAAAGGGACAACAAGACAATGAAAGAAACAAGAGACACTTAGATATAAATGAAGTTCACCCATTCACTGGGCTACATCTTTGATTCTAGCTTCTATTTGTGGGACAACTTCTATTAATATTGAAATTTCATGTACAATAGGTAAATCAACCTCCATCCTACAACAAAGTCCTCCTCTATGGCAAAGCAAAGTGATTTTCTAAAACCACTCAAAACCCTCCAAAATTAGCTCCAAAAACAGGCTAAAACAATCTTTAAGAAATTTTTACATGGCTTTCCCAAGGTTTAAAATAATTACAAAATAATTCTCTATACATCTAAGCTCTATGGCATGATGGTTATACAGTGTTCATATAAAAAATTGGTTGTGGAAGGCTGTTGGTTTGAATCCTCGTAGTCTTTGGATTTTCAGAACCAACATAATATTTTAATAACAAAAGTGATATGGTCTCCATTCCATTCAAGGGTTGGTTCAATGACTTTTTGATTACCAGAGCTTGTTGGATTCTTTATTATGGTTAGGTCACACTTCAAGCCCACAAACCTTCCCTTATTCGCATGTCATTGCAACAATGGTTTACCAACCAAACCTTCGATTATAGTTTTCAATGTGATTATGTTTGTTGTAATGGTTAAATGATATGGTTGGTTGGGCATTTAGCACCCATTGACTACATTTTGGGTCGATCATACTTTAATTAAATTTAAAATACAACATTTTCCAGGCCATTTTTAAGATCTACTCTGGTGGCCCAACAGTAATCCTTTATGCTTGACACTGCCAGGGTTAAGAGTTTGATTCCCCTTCCCATCCATTTTGGATCATTGTTTTGGAACCTTTCTCACTGATCATAGGTTTCCATGTCACCTTCCAAATGGAATGTCAAATTTTCACAACGTCATCTTCATTTCCTACGTTTCAGCTCAAATTTTCCATGTGTCACCTGTATGGACTTCCATGTGTAACCTTTGTCCTCCTTTTAGCTAGTTTTGCAAAAAAATTAGAACATTATGTATTTATTAGGGTCCTACCCTAACCACTAATCAGTTATTTGTTAATGTAAAAGGGGTCTCATTAATAAATAAAGCCCCTAAGTGGTTGGACATCATTAATACTGGTACCACAAGTAGTTGATTATTTAGTTAGTTGTTCTATATTGATGTAAAAGGGGTATATTTAATAAATAAAACCCCTAAGTGGTTGACCCTCATTACTAGAAGGAATGTAATGAATCATCAAGTATTTTTTTGGATCTTTGCACATAGGAGGTTGCCTCCTGGAAGAGGCAAGTGAACATCGCTCTCTAATTGTGCTTAGTAATATCAAGATCTGTTTCTTGGCCTTTTGTGAATTTTATGGGTTATTTTTGTTTCTCTATTATAAATTTTGGGTTTAGTATATTACAAGTTGCATCATAGAACTTTCCTCAGCAAAGTGGATTTTTTTTCTCTTTCTCCTTTTTCATGAGTTTTTGGGAAAATAGTTGGTAGTGAGGTTATTATTGATTTATACAATTTTTAGTGCCAATTTATCTGAAACTAATTTTAGATCTGGATCCTATTGTGGAGATCTAGCTTATGTAAATCCATTATTTATCATAATATTTTCTGTGTGGATGAAAATTTATAAAGTGGCAACCTTTTAATAAGCATCTATATGTCCAATCGGCCCATGTCATTGCATATAAATTTTTGTCCATATTTGCAGACCTATGCTCATTTCAAATTTTTCGTCCCTGTAGAAAAAATTATCCATATTTTGTACCATTGAGTAAGATAATTATGTCATTGTAGTATTACATGCACTAGTGTATGGTCCTCACACATTCCATGGCATTGGAGCTACAAGAAAAAAATCCAATATATTGAGGAACAAATTTCCTCGAGTATTTGTCTGAAAATACGAAAAGTGGATGCCAAAGTGGAAATGTTGAGTTCCAACATAGATGAAATCACCAAGACCCTACAGGCAACATCCACTAAGATGGGCATATCTATAACTCTTAACTCTCTTTTTGAGTCTAATCAGGGATTTCATTATGAAATACCCTCTAAACAATTTTCTCGAGATGTTGAAAATAGAAGAAGAAATATCATGAATAACCCTATGTGGAGACACCTTCCCAAGTTTGATTTGAATAATTTTTTATGGATCAGAACTAGCTGGTTGGATTACTCAAATGGAACACTATTTCTGGATTTCAAACATCAAAGATGAGGGAAGTAAACTCAACTTTGGCATCATGTTTGTGAATAAAAAAGGATGGTAATGGTGGGATTGGAATCAATGATCCCATGGTGGTTATCAGTTAAGGACCAGTTTTTTTAAATCCCATGTGGCTCAGTTTTTTCAAGACAAGCATCACTTAGGGATATCGACTATGTTAAGACAAATTGTATTAGTCATTGAATTCATCAATACCTTTGAAAAATATGCATAGTAAATCATCCCTAAGGGATAACTCATTTGGTGGATTTCCCATTGCTAAGTACTTCTCCATCTTGGAGGTCACAAGGTGAAATATCCTCGACACCCTTGGGGTTATGCCCTACTTGTTGTGCCAATGGGTAGAATCCTTTGGGTTGATCTTCCTAGATTTTCCTGTGGATGTAATGGTCACCCAATGTCCGTGAACCACCCTAAAAAAAAATTCATAGTAAATTTTTCATATCCTTTATACACTAAATGTTTTATTATTCATCTCAAGCTTACTATTCGAGCCCATTTTAGACAGCACTAGCCAACCACTTGGCTACAAGCTTGTCAAATTTCTTGTGATGCAAATATAGTAATAAAATTATAAGCACCATGTCATTCTTTCCCACCAAGGGCACAACCACCCACATATCCACCCACTACTTCCTATACCATTCAACTGATAAAAATTCAAAAAATTTCTCCAACATAAATGGTAGATTGACAACAACATGTACTTTGTTATAATTTTGACAAGAAGTGTTTTCATTTCCATAAATGTAAAGAAAAAAATCTATTTCAGATAGAGGCAAGTGATGCACTCGAGGAATAGGTTATAGAGGAGCCAATGGAAGAAACCATGGTCCCATATTTCCCAGAAGTTGAGGAGCCTCCATCTCAACCTGAGGAACCTATTATTTCTCTCCATTCCTTATTAGATGTCTCTTTGCCACAAATAAAAAAAAAATGTATCTACATTAAGCATCAAAAGGTCATCGTGTTGATTAATAGTGGAATCACCCATAATATCATTAATATAAGGGTGGTTGAAAAATTGTGTTTCTTTGTGAGACATGTCAACAAGTTTCAAATCCTCATTGCAAATGGGGGAACCATGAACTATAGTAGCCACTGTGAAAATTTGAAGTTGCAAATGGGAAATTATCTTCTTAAAACTCACATGTTCGCCATCAACATGGGTGGGTGTGATATTGTGTTAGGGGATGACTGGTTAAGGATGTTAGGACCGATTACCATGGAAATTTTAGAATTATATATGAGTTTAGAGAAGGAAGCCCATACATATACACTCAAAGGACTCCAAGCAGGATCTCCATAAATCATCAGCACTCACAGAATGGAAATTTTTTTGAAGAAATTCCACTCAGATATTATTTCTCACTTACAAAACATTCATGGTATTGAGGAAAAAAATCAATACATCCAACCTGAAAGGGTATTAACAAAACATAAAAAAGTATTTGACACACCAACAAGCTTATCCCCTTCTCATGGTGAGCATGACCATAACATTCCATTAATTCTAGGGATTCAACGACCCAATGTATGTCCTTATCAGTACCCTTTAAACCAAAAATAATTAAATTGAGAAAAATATCTAGAATCTATTGGATGTAGGTATCATTCATCCTAGTACTAGTCATCTCTAGTGGTCATGGTTTTAAAGAAATAGGGTACTTGGCATATGTGTCCAAACTTCAAGGCTCTCAGTCAAAAGGCTATAAAGGTTAAATTCCCTATTATAGTCATTAATGATCTCCTAGATGAACTGCATGGGGCCAAAATTTTCACCAAGCTAGATCTTCATTCATGCTACCATAAACTTCACATGAAATACGTCGATATTCCCCAAAAAATCTTCCATATACATGAGGGAATTATGATTTTTTTCTCATGACCTTTGGACTCTGATATGCTCCATCCACCTTTCAAATCCTTGTGAATAAAATATGCAAACCATATCTTCAAACTTTTATCTTGGTCTTCTATGATGATACTTTTATCTATAGAAAATCTAGGGTTGCACATCTCTAGCATGTTGACAAAGCCTTACAAATTCTTCGATACCACAAGCTCTTTTTTAAATGTTCCAAATTATCTTTTGGAGTTTAAGAGGTGGAGTACTTGGGCCACATAGTGGGTAGATATTTTGTAAGGGTGGACCCCAAAAAAAATTATGCAATGTAATATTTTCCACACCCCATGACAATAAATAGCCTTTGTGTATTTCTGGGTCTTATAGGATATTACATAATTTTTTTGTGAAACTATGGAAAGATGGAAAAACCTTTAACCAAACTCATACAAAATAATTCCTTTGTATGGAACTCGATGGTGGAACAAACCTTCATCAACTAAAAATTCGCCATCTACACCACACTAATATTAGTGATACCCGATTTCTCAAAAACCTGTGTCCTAAAATGTGATGCCTCAAGCATAGGTTTAGGTGTGGTTCTTACTGAGGAGGGGAAACTGTTAGCATTCAACAGGAAGAAACTATGTGACCATAATATGAGGAAATCTACTTATGAAAAATAAATGATGGACATCCTTCATGTCATTGAAACTTGGAGACCACCATTGCCCATCGACTTCAAATTAAAATTGACCACCATAGTCTCAAATACTTCTTGGAACATAAATTATCCTCCCCAAAGTAACAAAAATTGGTTATTGAAATGATTGTCTATAATTATGAAATCATATATAAAAAGGTTAAAGACAATGTGGTGGTTGACGCATTGTCACACCAATATGAAGCAAATAGTTCCCTTTGTGCCTTACTAGTTCTTATTCTAGAATGGTTAGAGTAAGCTCACCAAGAATGACTTCACCATCCTATTATCTCTGAGATTATCTACAGGCTACAAGAGGATCCTAACCCACCCACAGGGTAAACTTGGAAGGATGAAACTCTAAGGTATAAAGGTTTCCTCTTATTGACACCTACTTCCATGCTCAAAACGAGGATATTAACGGAGATGCACTCTTCACCCATAGCAGGCCATTCAGGATTCTAGAAAAATTTATGCTCGTACATGCTATTCTCTTTTTTTCGTAGGAGTAAAACACTATATTCTCACCTTTATGGCTGAATGTGATTCTTGTCAAAGAAAAAAATGGGAAACAATTAAGACTCCAGGGACATTACATCCTTTTCCTATCTTGTGACCATTTGGACACATATCCATAGATATCATTGTTGGTCTTACAAAAGCAAGAAATAAGATGGTCATCATGGTAGTGGTTTATCGACTCTCCAAGTATGCTCACTTTCATGCTTTTCAACAATATTTCACACCGAATTTCGTTGCTCAAGTCTGTATGGATCACATTTTTAAATGACATGGAATGCCCACTTCCATTATGTCAGATCATGACCCCACTTTCACTATTGAATTTTGGAAATAATTATTTACACCATATGGCACGCAACTGAACTCAAGCACAACGTATCATCCACAGACAGATGGTCAAACTGAAGAAGTCAACAAATGTTTGTAAACTTACTTACAATGTTTCACCTCCAAAAAAAAAACATTAGGCACAATGGCTAGATTTGGCCAAATGGTGGTGCAATATATCATACCATGAAGCAAAAAAAAATACTATGTATGAAGCAATATATGGCCAACAACATCCCTCATTCATCTCCTACCTTCCACGTTCCTCCAAATTCGACGCAGTGGATCAATTACTTCAAGTTTGGCAACCTTAAAAGGCAATTTAGCTATGGATCAAAATCATATGAAGCAATCGGCAAACCACCATCGATGAGAGAGAATATTTGAGGAAGGATATCAATTTTTCCTCTACGTGTAACCTTATAAGCAATTGTTTCTCAAGGGAAAATGACATCATAAACTTGCACCCAAATTTTATGGTCCCTATAAAATTCTTCAACATATTGGTCTAGTGACTTATAAATTATCACTACCACCCAATTCCAAGATCCATTTGGTGTTCGACATGTAATGCCTAAGGAAAGAATTTGGTCGTAATTATCGCCCTCTAATTGCTTTACCAGAATTAGATGAAGAAAGTTCCATTTGGCTTGTACTGGAAGCATTATTAAACACCAGAGAACATCAACTTCCCCAACACACTATCAAAGAGGTTATGATCCAATGGAAAGATACTACTGTTGAAGATGTAACCTAGGAACCATAATCTATCTTGCAATAGTTTTCACATATGCAACCTTGAGGACAAGGTTTCTTTTGTAGGGGGAGGACATGTTAAGGTCCTACCCTAACCACTAATTAGTAAGCTGTTAATGTCAAATGGGTATCTTTATTAAATAAATCCCCTAAGTGGTTGACCCTCATTAATAGTGGGAACACAAGTTGTTTATTATTTAGTTAGTTGTTGCTATATTAATGTAATTTGGATCTCTTTAATAAATAAAAATCCTAGGTGGTTGACCCTCATGAATAGTGGGACCACAAGTAGTTAGAGGATGATGCTATAAATAAGACCATCTAGCAATGTAATGAATCATCAATTATTTCTTTGAAGATTTTCTCATAGGAGGTTTCTGCCTTGAAGAGGAAAGTGAACTTCACTCTCTTATTGTGCTCAATGATATCAAGATTTGTTTCTTACCCTTTTGTGCATGTTCTGGGTTAATTTTGTTGCTCTGTTATAAATTTTGGGTTTATCATATTACAATATTCCGTGTAATAAAATTGTTTGACACCATTCAAGCAATGTCAGAAATTTCTCATTGAGCTCTACATCATGGCATCCTACGCATTGATTTCAAACACTTTGATTTTTTTTTGAGGTATTCTATATCCTCTCGGACTAGTATATTTGGATGATATCCTCATATTTAGTAAGAGTTAGGTAGAACACTTAAAAAATATCCAATAGGTCCTTAACACTCTAAAGCAACACAAGCTATGTGCTAACTTGGAAAAATGCTCCTTACATTAGTGATGAGAAAAGTGTGCATGTGGATCCAACCAAGATCCAAGTCATTTAGGATTGGTCAGCACCAACGACTCTAAAAGAGATTGATGGCTTCTTAGGCATTGCTAACTTCTACCAAATATTTGTGTTGGGGCTCTGTTATATCACTTGGCTCTTAAGTCAAGTGACCAAAGGGCAAAGAAAAATTATCAATTTTTTTGTTCTGAGTCATAATAAAAGGAATTCAATGAACTAAAATGTCACCTTTTATCTACACCAGTCTTCACTCTACTAGGCTTGCAATAGTCGTTTGAGATTGAGGCAGATGCCTCCAACTATGTTATTGGTATAGTCCTCATTCAACAAAGAAAACTCATGGCCTATCACAATGAGGCACTCTCTAATATTGTTTGGAGATACCCCACCTATGACGAGGATATGTATTCCAACATGCATGCCTAACATTAATGGAAACATTATATTTGTGGGATGGAGACGATAATCCACAGATCACATGTCTCTTCAATTTATGCACATGCAAGGGAAGTTACACAAGGACCACCATAAAAAATGGTCCACATACCTGTAAGAATTCCAAAAATATAAGAAGGGTAGCACCAATCATGTTGCATACTACCTCAGTCAGCCCCCTGTTATGGACCTAACCAAAACTCTTAATCGATGTCAGCACAATACTTTTGTATGGCCACATTTATACAATGGCGACTCAAAATTCACTGCCATATAGCATAGGTTGATGGCAAGAAAGCAAGTTTCAGACTTCCACCTCTAGGATGCATTGTTTTTCTACCTAGGAAACCTTTGTGTTCCTTTAAGAAAACATGCCAAGATAATCTGGGAGGAAATTTTCATTAGGGTAGTAGGGCACTTTGGTGTGAAGAAGACAATGGTAGTACTAAAAAATTGTTTTTATTAGTTGAAATGTCAACAACATGTTTGAATGTATATCAAGTCCTACACTACCTACACCATTTCCACACTAACCATTAAGAAGAAAGGCTTGTACGCTAATTTTCCTACTCCTAACCACCCTTTCGAATCCATCTCAATGGACTATATGTCTATCCTTCCTTCTAGCAAGTATGGTAATGACTTTGTGTTTACAATCACTGATAGATTTTTTAAGATGGTTATTTTGGTTGTTTGCAAGAAGAGTATCACAACATAAGGCACTACTAAACTCTTCTTCAAATGGGTGTTGGTACATTTTTGGATCCCATAAACCATGATATCAGATGAGGATAGTAGGTTCCTAAGTGAATTCTGGTCGATCTTCTGGTCATTGTTAAACACCAAGCTCACCAAATCAACTGTCTTCTGACCTTAAACTAACGACTAGATGGATGCCACCAACCGGATGATTGTCTACATTTTGCACATATAAAAATCTAAGCATCCAAGTAAATGGTATGAGAGTCTTCCATATGTTCATCGCAACTACAAAAGAGCTCTCCATATCTCAAATAGCCACAACCCATTTCAGATGGCCCTTAGATTTCAACCAGTTGGTCCTATTGATGTCGCACTAGCCCTTGTAACTACACAAGAAGAATATGCACATGTTAAATGTAAAGTTAACAAAGCTACCAAGTCTATTGAAAAAATTCAACACATTCACTAGTAGGTCCATGGTATCTTACAAAAATTCAATACTAAGTACAAGCAACACCATCATCAACACTAGGTTCCACATAAGTTTCAAATGGGAAACAAGGTTTGGTTGCATTCATGAAACAAATACCTTAGAGGGGTCCATCAGAAGCTTTTCCCACTCCGCTATGGACCTTACACCATCACCAAGGTCATGGATGAGAATTATTTTAACATAATTATCCCCCCTTCCTTGGCCTACACCCAGTGTTCAATGTAGACTGCCTTCGGGCATATTTTCCACCATTGTTGGAATCATCAGAAATCGCAAAGCATATGACATCAACAAAGCTCA
Organism: Pinus albicaulis; assembly: GCA_034641835.2. Classification (NCBI taxonomy): domain Eukaryota; kingdom Viridiplantae; phylum Streptophyta; class Pinopsida; order Pinales; family Pinaceae; genus Pinus; species Pinus albicaulis. Next base: position 74,241 of record CM076580.1, on the reverse strand, counting down.
ACCAGATTGCATTCAACATGTTGGAATTCATCAAATCGCAAGCAAAAAATTAAGAACACTCACCAATATAGGATCCAACTATATCAAGTTATAAAAAACAGACCACCTCCTTCACCAAGGCAAGTGGCTCACCAGGGGCCAAGTTCAACACAAGTGTCCCTATCTCATGGAGACACTCAATGCAATGGAGACCATTTATTCCTAATGGGGGGAGGACTGGTCTAGGTGGTATTGGTGGCCACCAACCTATTCCACTAGTTCACAATGCAATTTTCTATTTGGAAGTTTTTTTTGCATTTTTTAAGTCTTGAACATTCAAAGTTGTTTTGAGGCCATAAACAATGTATTTTGGGGAAACGATTTGACTGTAGATATATACTTATCGGTAGTTCAAAAATTCACTTCTTGGATAGACCTTTCCAATGGCCTATCATGTGCACTAAAAAATATCGTATGCTAAAGTTACGACCATGAGAAGTTGACATTCCAACTTACCCCATTGGGCCTACACGTCTTTTTTGCTTCATCTCCTAGGGTTAAGTTTTTGGATGTTTAGGATTTCTCATTACTTCATTATATAAAAAGGCCTCCAAGCCTCATTATAATATAGTTCAATGAAGGTTTGTAGCCATCACATCTTTTCTCAGAGGTAAGCTACCATCATCCGATCTAATTTGTTTTCATTCTACATGTACATTGTTTCAACATTTTTCATTTATTAATAGAAGTCAAGTTTTGTTGTATCTTTGTGTTTTGGTTATAAACTTGCATATCATTTTTTTCCCTTCATAAATTCATATTAAATGAGACTTCTACCTCCATTCAATCTCTCAATCTTCATAAAATGAAGTAGACACTATTATAATATTTTTTGTTAACTATCTTTTGGTTTCTAAAACCAACATCATTAAAATAATTATTTTTACAGAGTAGGAAAATCTATTATAACACAATAATAGTGAGGAAAACCATGATTGGTTGTTATACAGGAATGTAGGTTGACCCATCACTGTTATTCTAGGAAAACCACGAGGGCTGCTTCACCAAGGCAAGTGGCTCACGAGGGGCCAAGTTCGACACAATTTTCACCATCTCATGGAGACTCTCAATGCAATGGAGACCATTTATTCCTAATGAGGGGGGACTGATCTAGGTGGATATTGGTGGCCACCCACCTATTCCACTAGTTCACAATGCAATTTTCTATTTGGAATTTTTTTTTTACAATTTTTAAGTCTTGAACATTCAAAGTTGTTTTGAGGCCATAAACAGTGTATTTTGGGGAAATGAGTTGACTGTAGATATATATAGTTTATCGGTAGTTCAAAAATGCACTTTTGGGATAGACCTTTCCAACAGCTATCGTGTGCACTAACAGATATTGTATGCTAAAGTTACAACCTCGAGAAGTTGACATTACAACTTACCGCATCGGCCCCGCACGTTTTTTGTGCTTCATCTCCTAGGGTTAGGTTTTTAGATGTTTAGGATTTCTCATTCCTTCACTATATAAAAAGGCCTCCAAGCCTCATTGTAACACAGTTTGATGAAGGTGTGTATCCATCACATCTCTTCTCAGAGGTAAGCTACCACCATTGGAGCTAATTTGTTTTCATTCTACATGTACATTGTTTCAACATTTTTCATTTATTAATAGAAGTCATGTTTTGTTGTATCTTTGTGTATAGTTATAAATATGAACATCATTTTGTTATAAATTAAGATTAAATTAGACTTCTACATCAATTCAATCTCGCAATCTTCATAAAATGAAGTAGACATTATTACAATAATTTGCGTTAATTATCTTTTGGTTTCTAAAACCAACAATGATTTAAATAACTGTTTTTACAGAGTGGGAAAATTATCATAACATAGTTGTCAAAACAATAGTGAGAACAACCATGATTTATCAGCGAATAATAGTGACTATAACCATGATTGGCTGTTATTCGCGAATGCAGGGTGACCCATCACTATTATTCTAGGAAAACTATGATGACCCATCACTATTATTCTAGGAAAACTATGCCAGCTAAAATTACCCTCTAGTGGTTTATGAGGGGGCAGACTTTCACTATTGCTAGATGTCTCTTAGTGTTGAGCCATTAACCCGTTTTAGTATATTTGAAAAAAAAAACTCTTAACCAAACCAATACAATTTTAACTTCAACAAAAAGATAATTTCACATCATTAAAATAACTCTAACAAAAACTTTAGTTAAATAAATCCATTTTTATAGTTTCTTTAAATAAAATTGTTGTGACATTTAACATGACTTTCAAATTATATCACTTTAGATACCGCGTTTTAAAAACAATATATAATTTCACAACATTCTCCAAATCCAAAATTCTAGAACAATGTCCCTTTTTAATCATATTATAACATAACAAACAAGTTTTAAAAACCAGTCAGTACAAAATTGAATCGATGATTATTAAATTAATTCACATGAACCAACTCCCTCTCACATAAAATCCATATCCAAAGCTTCACTTTCATATATGATAACAGTGGGACCTAAGAAACTCGATTCTGCTTTCAAATGGTGAAGCAATGCAGTCGCATTTATTACAGATATACCAGAGAGGCGCACATGTCAGAGTAGGCCGACAAAAGTCAGGCATAGTCAAGCATTCACGTGTGTCCAACGTTGAGAGCTGCCTCTTCTGCAACCCTTTTATATGTTGGGGAAGTCATACCCATCGGTGTTGCAGACCATGAATGTAAACATGCATCGGGAGCTCTCCAGTGGACAGCACTGCCATTGAGATAGCGATAGGAACTCCAATCCAGCAGAATCAAACTTAAATCAGCAATCTTGGCCTTCATGCCTTTACAGCAATTGGCATGCATTGTGAACACATCCTCCAGACCTGCTCTCCTCTGACAGAACCCACTGATGGACTTGGTATCCAGAAACATAATCTTCAACCCTATTTCAGACAATTGCTTCCCTGATTTGATCTTGTTTAGCACATCCTGATCGTGCAATTTGGGGTACGATCTCCTGGATTCATACCACCATTCATAAAACCTAATGCTTCTCTCATTCGAACGAACGAAGTTGAAACCTCCATTGGCTGCATTTGATAGGTCGTGTGGATTGCCCTTGTAACGATCGCAGGCAATCTGAAAATCAGCTTTTTCATCAAACAATTGGAACGGATTCCGAAACCACAGTATATCCGCGTCCTGTTCAGTAAATCATATAGTAAATCAGGATAGTGGACTATATATGATTGAAATTTCTGGCTCACATAGGTATTTCAACCCTAGATTGCACCTCGATTAGGGTTTTTATAACCTAATTTCGATCAGTATTTCTATATTTATTGTCTTAGAACTAGATGAAATTGAAATATACTTACTGAGAAAACAAAACTGTAACCCAACGCCAACACATGTTTGAGAAACAAAATTCTAGCCCACATCATGTCCAAGTATCCTTGGCTCATAAAAACCTTTTCCCTTGAAAGATCAGATCCTTCCTTCACCAAAATATAGCAGTGCGGATGAATCTGTTGGCAACGCTTGAATGCCTCTTGATCGACTGCAACGAGGAGAAGATGATTCAATAAATGCTGTGTCCCTTCGCCAATTCGAAAGCTCTGCAGGTACAAATCTAGTATACTGTTTTCTTCTGCCCAAGCTGCGTTTATTGTTGTGATTATCACAGTCTTGTTTGGCATTGAAGCCTTTTTCAGGGCACTCCCTAAATCAGTGACAGTTACAGAAGAATTCAACTCTGCCCTCTGCAAGAGATTGACAGATAATTCAACAAACACTAATAGCCATTGAAATATATTTATAAAAGCTATGTGATCAATCTCATAACCAAAATATACAGACATTATTGTATGAGTTCCATAAAATCAGAGGCTCGAAAATTTATTATAATTGATAAAACCCAACTTACAAGGCTGGCCGACGTGTAGAATCCCCTTAGACCATCGCTTTGTCCAATTGGGGAATTAAAATGGGAGAGTGTGATCACTATTGTCAATATGCAAACGCATAATATAATCGCATATTGACATATCGTTGTTGCCTGAATGGCCTGAAATTTGTTTCCAAGGCACTGGTTCACCATTGTTGGATCAACAAGATATTTTCCTTTTTTTGCAGTCTAATGGCGTTCAGACCGAAATCCCTATACTCACTGATACAAAACAAATATTGCTAAACAATTGAAGAGCGGGTCAAGGCTGATGAGATAGTCAAGAAAGGAGGCTAGCGACCCGATTTCTCAAAAGGTTGCGATTAGAGGATCTCCTTTAGCACTTCCTCTGAGTCTCAGTCATATCTGTTTTTGGTTCATCTCTGGCCATTCTGACAAAGTTGAACAGATTATCTTGGGAAAGTGACACAACGAAAAAATATTGTGAATCCAAAAATAGAAACTTCTTAAAATGTCATGAGTATCTCAACAGAGGAACTTATACCTAACAATTGTGTTTGTGGTCAAGAAGAGTCAGTTTTGTGTGTAGACAGGAAGGAGCTTTGCATGATCACAATGAAATTTGTGAAGAGAGAAGCAGTACTATTAATAGAGTACATACCGATATTGTTTTTTCCCTGAACTGCCAGAGGGGATTTGCGTTGATCCAGAAATTTAGAGTCTTCGTTGTATTTGGGTAGCCACCATATTGTCGTGGAGAGAAATAATTTGAGTTGTCCCCATTGAAACTCCAATTATGGCATTTATGGTGGGGGCGTGATGTGGGCGGGTATGAAAAAGCTACATTGAAAGTTGAATGCAATTATATAAGAGTAACTAATTTTTTGGAATAAAGGAATTTTATCTTTTTAATAATAAATTTAATAAATTGAAAGTATGTAAGAGTGTTGTTTGTGATTACAGTTCACATTTACTAGCGGGTTCTTTCTTTTTGAAAATTATGGAAATTTTGGCAAGATTTTAATAAAATTTGGCAAGAATTGTAAATTTAGGTTATAGCGGTCGAATATCAAGATTTTGGGTGTCTCTCAAGAAGAGTTTCTGATGGTGTTGAGTCTATTTATACCATCAAAAACATGATTCAAACTAGATTTTTTGAAACAAAAAATGCCCAGATTCTAGCCACTTTTGACTCTTCGAGCACTCCCTTGTGCGTAAGTAAATGTCTAATATGTCCTATACAAAAAATATATTTTTTAAAATATTTAATAAAAAATCATTTATGAAAAAATAGATCATCTAGCCCAAATTTTCACAAAAGTTAATTATGGGAGATCAAAACTTTTTTAAACTTAAATATCATAATATATAAATTCATTTCGGTTTAAGTTTAAGTTTAATTTATATTTATATATATAAAAATAGGTTTATTTTGGATGTTTTTAAGGATAATTTAATTCCTTTAAAAGTGGTTTCCATCCTTCCTCTTTCTTAACCTTTTTCTATGTGGTTTGAATGTGAGATATAGTGGGGATTAAACCGTACTCAAACCAACTAGTCTATACCTCAAAGATTTTTAAATTAAAGGACATGAGGTTGTTCTTTGATCCACTTATATGTGTACTAGTAATTTAGATATTTTATATGGATGTGAGGTTTGGGGTTGTATTATCTCTAGAGTTATGGAGGAAGATAGATCATATCAAGAAATACTATCTATCATATCATGCTCATTGAAATATTTCTTCACTAATTAAAATCATGACTATGACTCGTATCTTATGTATAAGAAGAATAGTGGGGAATAAACCCTACTCAAACCAACTAGTCTATACCTCATGAATTTTTAAATTAAAGGACATGGAGTTGGGCTTACAAATATGTTCTAAATGCATACTAAATTGTCTCATTCACATCAAATAATGATATAATATAAATACAGGAAATTATATCTCGATAAACTTAATCTATCTTGGACATACAATCTCTTGGTTGAGTGAATATCTCAACCACATACCAATCTAGGAGGGTAACTAGTTGGAGAGAATCTCTCAACCAACTAGACCTAAAAAAACTCCCAAATATTAGGAACATACTCATTCTACAATTGATGAGCACACCAAAGACAAGTTGGAATATATTTCTAAGTCACCCCTTTAATGACTACTTGTCTTGATCTCAATCAACAAAGTCTAACTGTGATCCTCATGTTTACAAACATGATAAAAAAGAATATGTCAACATCCAGATAAAGGAAAAACCATCTACCGAAATGCATGGGTACTAACCGCTATTACCAATTTACTAGGATGACCTTTGTGTACATGGTTCAGTAAACCATTATCTGCATACCTGTACATATACCTGCAAATCCCCCTCCATCATCGTCATCATGGATTTTATCGGATTACCCATAACCATGCTCTGGGTTTTATCGACTTACCCTAAACCATGCCAAGGGTTTTGTCAGTTGACCCTAAACCATGCTACAGGAATCCATGTCCACTTCCCTCTCACACTCGTGGTTTCTGGCTTAACACAAACCTACATTGCAAAGTGGTTTTCGACTTACCACAAACCTGCACTTTCATACACTCTCACAAGTGGTTTTTGGATTACCACGAAATTCATGGGGGTACACATGACTCCAAGTACATAATATTACAACCTTTCAAATGACCACTACAAAACAACATAGAATTTCTTACTAATACATGTATGTGACACATAATACACCATCCTCGTGAGTCTATTCCACAAACTCACACAAAATTTAACTTAGTTGTCCATCGTCCTTTAATATTTGATTATGCTACCATCACCATCTTATGATGCCATCTTTAGTGTCATGTCTTCATCATATCTGGTAATCAATAATTTTCCTGCAAATTTGTGTATAGTTGGAATGACTAGTTCCAACACATACTCAGAATTGTGACAATAGTTGGTCAGACCAATTTCACTTCAATGAAAACCAAAAATACCATGACACGAAATACTAATACACACAACAATGCATTGTAAATTACATCATCCAACAAAAACTTGGCATCAATGGCTGCAACACCAATAATACATATGAGAATGATCATTTATCTATAACACAAACCAAAAAAAAAAATCGATACCAAAAACACCACATATGGAATTAAAGAGAGAAACTAATATTAACAGTTCACCTATACTCCTGCACCAGAGGACGCCAGCATCCTAGTTAAGTGGTCTGACATTGGTAGAAGATCTCACTACCACACTCAATGATTTTATATATGCGTAAAATGTTAACTTTGGGATGGCGTGACATATGCATCATTTTGCATCATGTCTTATCTGTGATTTCTATTGCAGTTTCACACAAGTGGCTTAACACAGTCCTCCAATATAGACTCAAACATTTCTATGGAAAGAAGAACATAAAATAGAGAAAATTTATTTAAATTATCCAAGAATACCATAGAAATCAATTCCAAGTTGTTAGAAGCTCGACGTTTCATAACTTCCTCACTTTGATTAAAACTTGTGCAGCAATCCACTTGATCTAGCTACACCACAGAAAGGGATTGTTGGAGCTAGGATTCCCTGTCAAGTAAAGACTTCGCATATCATGGAGCAGAGCACGCAACATGAAGTATCTTTTGTAGAAATTTGAATAACTGAGATATTATTCACCGAGATTCTCCTAATCACACACTATTTTAGCTTCATGCATAATACATAATCTCTTCTACCATTGACCATCACATGCGGAAATAAAATCAATTGCATGCATACATTAAAACCACAAACAATCACACATATGAACACAGTATTTAATGGGAAAGCTTAAAGCTGAAAACCCCAACTATCTGTATATTATATGTCATGGAGATCATGTAACAATCATTGTACAAATCTCCTCACAAGCTCTCAGCACACCCTCAATTGCTACACACTATCAAGCTAGATCTAGCAAAACACATGCTCCAATATTTTGCCACTTGATAGCCAGCCTCTATTGCATTTTCAATGCTATGGGATGGCTTCATTAAATAGATAAACCACCTGGCTTGTACTACGCAATCCTCATGGGCTTCTCCACCTATTTTTGTGTTGAAAATAGCAACTGTATAGTCACAACTGATAGTTAACCTTCTCTTTCACCTATTTCTACACTGGTCTCCACTGAAACTGTCCATGCACTGAAGTTAACTGATGCATTATTTATTTGATTAATGATTTTATAATTAGTGAATTAATTAATAATTAATTCACACCACTCTCACTAATTGTATCAATCATTTAAACTAGATACAAATAGCTCAACCATGTTTAGATTAGTTAAACTGAATACAACTCCACTAACTTCCTCAATCAACTCCACCAAACTCTCACATGAGTCAAAATTTTTAAATCAAGTCTTCATGCAATAGTCTATTCCAGTCTTCAGGAATAAAGGTGAATTCCTTCGTCACTTCGTGTTGCACCGTGCACTTAACCGAAGTGCTCCAAGAGAATAAGATAATGTTTAGAGTCTAAATATTATTAAGAGCTAATAATATTCGACATATCTATTTTTAGACTGGAAATCTAAAAATAGATTCCGTCCAATATGTATAAAAATATAAGTCCATCTATTTTTTCCAACTTGACCAACCATCCACAAATAACATCTTGCAACTCATAGAATATGATCCACATGTCTAAAATAGACATAGTCTAAAAATAGACTTTGCGCCAAAAATAGCCTTCGGGCCCACTTAGTGAAGGCGACTTATTTCCACTAAGGTATTCATCTTGTTGCAATCTCAACACTCCCTCTCAAAAAGATAAGGATTATCTGCAACCCCTATCCTGCCCCTATGGTATTCGAATTTGCTCCTGGTGAGCACCTTCGTCAAGATATCAGCATCCTGATCCTCCGTAGGAATGTATGAAAGTAACATGATCTTCCGCTACACACAATCTCTGATATGATGATATCGAAAGTCAATGTGTTTAGATCTATCATGAAATACTGGATTAACTGAGAGTTTGATGCAACTCTGATTATCACAATAAATCACAGTAGGCTCTAAGTGTGAATCGAACAACCCGACCAGGATCTTCCTCATCCATATAGCCTCACATGCAGCCAAACTTGCTGCCATATACTCGGCCTCTGCTGAACTGAGTGCCACGGATCTCTGCTTCCTGCTGTACCAAGAAACAGTTGTCGACTCGATATTGAAAATCCCTCCAGATGTGCTCTTTCTGTCCATTGGGCTCCCTGCCCAATCTGCATCCATGAAGCCACATAGCCTCACCTCATCCGACTATCTGTACCATAATCCATATCCCGATTTGCCTCTGAGATATCTTAATACATGCTTCCCTGGCTTCCAAAAGAGCTTGGTTGGCTTAACCATATCTTGTGAAATCTGGTTAATAGCATAGCATATGTCGGGTCGTGTATTGACCAGATACATAAGTGACCCCACCAACTGTTGATAAACAATGGCATTCACTACCTCCGCTGAAGCCATGCATGTTGAACTCCATCTACCAGGAAGAGGAGTATCAACAGGCTTGCAGCCATGCATGTTGAACTTCTCCAGTATCTCCCGGGCATACTTACCCTGAGAAACAAACAGTCCATCACTGCGCTACGAAATTCCCAATCCTAGGAAATAATGAAGGAGGCCCAAGTCCTTCTTCTCAAACTCCTTTGCAAGATCATCCTTGCATGAGTGTATCAACAGTTCATCACTTGTCAAAATCAAATCATCTACATAAAGTACAGTGATCAGCAACTTACCCTCCACCACAATCTGGTATAGGTTAGGATCCGCCTCTCTCGAAGAATCCAAGTCCGTTGAAATAATTGTCTATCCGTGTGTACCAAGCACGAGGTGCTTGTTTCAACCCATATAGTTCTCTCTTGAGCCTGCACACATGCGACTTGCTGCTAAAGATCTCAAAACCTTCGGGCTGCTCTATGTACACCTCCTCCTCAATGACTCCATTGAGGAACACAGTCTTCACATCCATCTGATGAATGTGCCACCCCATCTGCGTTGAGAGAGCAAGAATCTTCCATATGGAAGAATACCTTGCGACAGGTGCAAAGGTCTCCTCATAATCGATCCCCTCAATCTGTGAAAAGCCTCGGGCAAAAAATCTTGCCTTGTACTTCTCCACACTCCCGTTAGTTGCCTGCTTCACTTTGTAGATCCATCTCGAACCCACCACTGATTTCCCTTCCAACCTAGGGACAATCTCCCATGCACTGTTTCTGACAATCGAATCATACTCTTCCACCATGGCATCTACCCATGTGGGATCCTCCACAGTTTCCTCGAAAGAGGATGGCTTCGTCACGATACACTTGCTCATAAGAGCCATGTCTCTATTAAACCGGTCAAGTGACTGTCTCTGTTTGCGCTGTGATGTAGGTGCTCCTACAACCTTCTCTACATCTTGAGCCAGCCACTCAGCTTCTTTAGTGTGCTTCCGCCCTCTGATGGTTGGCGCTGCCTGAGTGGTCTCTTCCACTCCATGAACCTCATCTTGTGGTTGATCCACATCCTGAGGCTCATCCTTAGGAACTAATAGCTCCTCATCTACATGCAAGTGTGGCTCCCTCTCAAACGAACACTTCATGGCTTTCTCCTCCTGAAACTTGATATCCCGTCGCACAACAGTCTTGTGACTATCTGGAAAATACACATGATAGTTGTGGGGTGTATCAGTGTACCGAAAAAATATCCCAACCTCCCGCGCCCCGCCTCCATTTTTCCGGCATCCTTCGTCACATGAATGTAAACAGAACCAAAATCCTCAAATGGGAAATATCAGGCCTCTTACCAGAAAACACCTCCTCAGGTGTACTCATGCCAAGTATCTTGTGAGGACAACGGTTCTGCACATATACTGCAGTATTGCATGCCTCCACCCACAAGTGAATGGGTAGGCCCTAATCATGTAACATCGCCCATGCAGCACCCACGATCGTTCTATTCTTCCGCTCATCAACCCCGTTCTGCTGTGGGTTATGAGGTGCTATGAGCTCGCTTTGAATTCCTTCTGCACTGTAAAAGTCCTTGAATTCGCCAGAGATTAATTCACCACCATTGTCGCTCCTAAGAGCCTTCATCTGCTTCCCCGATTCTTTCTCAACCAGTGCCTTGAACTCACAAAACTTTGAGTATGTCTCGCTCTTCTTCTGCATGAAGAAGATCCAACACTTACGAGAAAAATCATCAACAAATATCACATAATACCCGTGATTTGTTGTCGGGTTGCCGAGAAAGGTCCACACACACGTCTCCAGAATTCTCTCAAGTGATCGTCGTGGCGTGACTATCCTTCTCGTGAAAGGTGGCTTTCACAAATTTTCCCAAGGTACATCCCTTGCAATCGATCCGACTACGGCAAGAGTACCCTTAGGAAGCCCCAGTAGAAATCGTTGTAGTATCTTCAAAAGCTCCATGGTGAAGGTGGCCCACCTCCGTGCCACAACTCGCCATCATCCTCGACTCACCACTCCTTCTCGCTTTTGCCTCACTATTGCCGCGCAGCCATCTACCTCGCACTGATAAAGGTTCTTAACTCGAACCCCTATCCTCCGGTCTCACTCTCGCTGCCTTACCGCACAGAAAGCCTTTCCCTCGCTAAAGACAACATCATATCCCTTGTCTTCTAACATCGCCACAGAGATAAGATTCTTCTTCAATCCTGGAACATGCATCACTTCCTTCAATACGAAGGGTTTACCAAACTCCCTCTCAAAGGAGATGGTACCGATACCGGTCGCACTATATCTACCATCATCTCCCATCTCGATGTGCACTCCAAGATCTTTCTCATCCAGATCAGTAAACAAATCTCGATCTCCTGTCATGTGAAAAGATGCACCACTGTCAAGAAACCACACTGATCCCGTCATACTTGAGACCAAGCATGCAATCAGCTAAAACTCTAGCTCAAACTGCGAGGCTAAGGCCTCTTCAGCTCCAGTCCCAACAGCCTGCTTATTTTTCTTCTTCTGTGGACAATTAGTGGCGTAATGTCTGTGTTGGTGAGAGTGAAAGCACTTCACCTTGGACATGTCCTGCTTCTTGCCTTTTGCACCGGATTGAGAAGATTTCTTGCTCTTCCAATTCTTTGCTTTGGCAGCCAAAGCACAATTCTCTTCATCAGAGTTCTTTGATGAAGATCCATCCCTGGTACTCCGCCTTATCTCCTCTTGCACAAGATCCGACCAAAGTCGCTCCCATCCTGGCAATTTATCCCGACCATTGATAGAGTCCTGATAGGAGTGCCAACTCTTCGAAAGCCCAAGGAGAGCCAAGCTCACCAAGTCCTCATCATCAATAGTCACCCCCACACTTCCCAGCTCATCCCTGCATTGGATGAACTTCGTGAGGTACTTGGGCATACTATCGCCTTTCTCCATTTTTATGTTTTTGAGTCTATCCTTGAGCGCCAACTTCCTCTGGTCGCTCTTGCTTTGGAATAAGTCTGTCAAATATTTCCACATCAAGAATGGAGAAGCCTTACCATGAAGGCTGGATACTATGTGATCCTTCACACCTTCCAACAGAATCCTTCGACACTTTGATGTCTTCTTTTGCCACGCCTAAAATACGGCAGCATCACTAGAAGTAGGCTTTGGAATTTCTGCATCTATGAACTCCTTCAACCCATTGTCATCCAACACCGCCTCCATCCTGTCCTTCCATGAAATATAATTCGAGCTGCCCTCAAGGGCATACTCCAATCGCAATCCGTTGAAAGACATCTCAACTTCGACACCAAGAAAACACTGCTGCAAATTCGAATTCCACTAGCACAAAACTCAACCACTTCGATGTTTTGCAATTTCTCCAATGATCAATATTGCTCCGATACCATGTAGAAATTTGAATAACTGAGATATTATTCACCGAGATTATCCTGATCACACACTATTTTAGCTTCATCCATAATACAGAATCTCTTCTACCATTTACCATCACATGCGGAAATAAAATCAATTGCATGCATACATTAAAACCACAAACAATCACACATATGAACACAGTATTTAATGGGAAAGCTTAAAGCTGAAAACCCCAACTATCTGTATATTATATTTCATGGAGATCATGTAACAATCATAGTACAAAATCTCCTCACAAGTGCTCATGCACACCCTCAATTGCTACACACTATCAAGCTAGATCTAGCAAAACACATGCTCCAATCTTTTGCCACTTGATAGCTAGCCTCTATTGCGTAATTAATGCTATGGGATGGATTCATTAAATAGATAAACCACCTGGCTTGAAATACACAATCCTCATGGGCTACTCCACTTATCTGTGTGTTGCAAATAGCAACAGTATAGTCACAACTGATAGTTAACCTGCTCTTTCACCTATTTCTGCACTGGTCTCCACTGAAACTGTCCATGCACTGAAGTTAACTGATGCATTCTTTAGTTGATTAATGAGTTTATAATTAGTGAATTAATTAATAATTAATTCACACCACTTTCACTAATTGTATCAATTAGTTAAACTAGATACAAATAGTTCAACTATGTTTAGATTAGTTAAACTAAATACAACTCCACTAACTTCCTCAATCAACTCCACCAAACTCCGTCACATGAGTTCTAACTGAAGTATCCATGCAATAGCTCCACATAACCCTCAGGAATAGCGTAATTCCTTCTGTCAGCTCTTGTGCCACATCTGTGCACTTAACTGAAGTGCTCCAAGAGAATAAGATAATGTTTAGAGTCTAAATATTATTAAGAGCTAATAATATTCGACATATCTATTTTTAGACCGGCAATCTAAAAATAGATTCCGCCCAGTATGTCTAAAAATAGAAGTCCATCTATTTTTTCCGACTTGACCAACCATCCACAAATAGCATCCTGCAACTCATAGAACATGATCCATATGTCTAAAAATAGACTTTGCGCCAAAAATAGCCTGCAGGCCCACTTAGTGAAGGCGACTTCTTTCCACTAAGCTCTTCATCTTGTTGCAATCTCAACATATTTTTGGTCTTAGGGGCTTTGGGGTGGGTCAAAGCCCCTTAATTATGTAACAAGATGGAATTTTTGGTGAACGTTGGACTTCGCCAATTATTTTGGACCATTTTATTGTAAAATCAAGATATATATAAGGATTCTAGATAGAATAGGCATGAAAGGCTTGAATCATATATATTTTGTGATGCATTTGGATGTCAAACTAATTTAGAGTCTATGTTTTGGATTAGAGGAAAAGGCTCATTTAGTTGTGTGCGCAGGGTGGAAAGAGATTGTATGAGACAGATCTAGATGTTGATGAATGAATCATTGAGAATTTTTTAGTTATATTTATGTGTTTCTCTTTTTCTTATTGTTTATGAATGATTGTGCTAAGCTAGGGTTTTATTATATATTTTAATAATGCAGTCTGTTTTATGGTTGTTTATTGTGTTTAATTCTTAATTAAGTAAAATCGTGCAGTCTTTGAGTAAGTTCAACAGTTGTGTTGAATGACACTGGTAATATTAATAGATCTAACCTGTGGAGCTCTGATAAGAAGGAAAAGTCCTAAATCCACTGTCCTTTAACCCTCTCAATGCAGAAACTTGGTTCTAGCACCCCCCTATTTTGCCTCAGGTGAGACTTCGGTCTGCGCAAGAAGATCATTGTCGAAAGGGCTAGTAATAGTGGGTTGTTTTGGACTACATAGACTATCTGAACCTTGGCTAGAGCCAACACCCCATAAAGCCAACAAATGGTTTTTTTTTTGGGACCAAGATCTGAATGAGGGATAGCTGGATGTGGCATCTGTCTAAGAAAGAGATTATAGATTGGATAGATCCAAAAGAACGTGAGTTTTTTGTGCAAGAGAGCATAAATTTGTGTGTCTCTACTGAATGTTGGTTACAAAAGTATATCTACACAGATCAGTACGAGATTTTCTTTACATCTTTTTCTAGCAAGTTGCACGAGTGGACCCCAAGGCTAGCTACACAAATGGGGTATTTTAATAATAGACCTACAGTGTGGACTCTAGATCTGGTTGAGAAATTGAAATCGTGAGATTTTTTGATTACTGGATTGATAACATCCTTGGAGGATTCATTACTAAGTTCATGATCGAGACTATTGTGTCCTATAGCGAAGCAGAGCACAAATTTTTCAAAGGCTTGTGAGGTAAGTACCCGAATTCATTGAAGTTATGGATTAAAATCATATTGTGTGAAAAGGGTATATTGCGATTATGCTCAGATTGATGGTTGAAGAAAGAGAACATGGTGTTACGAAAATCGGCAAGAAATTCAGAACAGGTTGGGGTACGTACATTGAAGCTGAATATAGACCATTGTTTGAATATGAGAAAGTAGAAAGAAACCCCGCTACTCCATGAAGTCTATCATTGAGCTCTGAAAATCAACAAAGTGATGAGGAAATTCCCCAACCTTCCACCCCCATCATCACTCCATCTCATTTTGTTCCTCCACCTACACCTCCCCCCATGGCCTAGCCACCAAAGATGCATGTGTTCAAGGGAATAGATGACCTTGAATAGTTATGGTTTGTAGTAGAAGCGATGTGGAGTTCACAGAATATTATGGGCGAAGATATGAAGAAATCGCAGTTGGTTACTGCACTGCAAGATCAAGCATTGTCCTAGTACATTAAGTTTGTTACAACGAATGAAAATTCTTCATCAGATGAAACAAATGGTGTTGAACGCTAAATTGAAGAAACCAAAGTCGTAATCCTAGTGTATCACTGATATCAAAGAGATTAAGCAACTGACTACTGAGACTGTGTGGGAGGTAGATGAGAGATTTAAGACATTATTGAGCCTGATTAGCTTTAAGATCCAAGACGAACAACATAAAGAGTGGTTTATTGTTTCACTGTTACCACATCTTAGATTGGCATTATCACAACATATATTGCAACTCATGTTAAAGCACTAGTGATCACGATGAAGCTGGAGGCTTCGCTACGAGTTGATGCAAGCATCATGGTGTAAGAAATTTAGACTCAATTGGAAAGTTTTCACATGGAGCTCCAGGATCTAAATATGGGAAATGAGGTTCACCCAGAAATCTGGCGTATCAAGTGTAAGGCTAAGGGTCACTACAAGGACCAGTGTCCTATTTTTAGAGACTACGTGGGCATTAGGATTCCAAATCCATTAAAACCTGGATCGAGCAGAGTGCCAAGTGCAGGACCTAATGTATGGTGTAGTATCTGCGAAGTTGCAGGACAACATTCCACCGATTTTTTTCACTTATTACAAAAGTTGGTCAGATCATCAAAGCAACTATTCTGCAACTTTTTTAGTTCAGCGGGACATGATGAACAAAATTGTAGGAGCTAAGATCTATTGTTGAAAAACATTTCAGGCGCATATCAAATGCAAGTAGAAGGTCGCGAAGCTATGGGTTCACCAACTACGTGAGGAGGTTTTCAAGGCCGAGGGTGCGACCGAGGAGGAAGCGTTGGTCAAGGGTGAGAACATATCATTTATTACAACTATGGATAGCCTGGACACTTTGCTCGAGATTTCTAGAATGCCACTATTGTGTCATGTAAGTATTGAGAGGAATTTCGTCATGAAATATAATTTTGCACCATTTTGTTAGCTAAAATGCAGGAGAAGTGCAACCAACAACCAACGCAGAACATATAGATGATGAAGTTAGAATAGTGCCAAGGAGATCCAAGTGTTAACATAGTCACGCATAGTGGTATGAATACTAGAGGAAACCGTGCAAATGGGCAAAGGTCTGTGTCGAAGACATGGGTAAGTAAGGCTGAAGATAATATTGTTGGGTTTGATGTACAACGCGAAAAGAATAAGTTCATGGAACTGAAGAAATTGTTTATGACTCCTAAGGCTGCAACATCGACTACGCAGAGATAGTTTTTCCTGGTAGAAAATAATCCTGAAGAGAATGTTGAAGTGAAGGGAGTCGATCCATTGATCCTAGCTTCTTTCTTACAGACATGCATGAAGTTGTTAAGCGACCAAAGGGTTGTAGAAGGATTGCAGGAGTTTCTTGATAATTGCACTGGTAAAGAAGAGTTTTGGATGGGGTAGCGCGCAGTAAACAAAGTGTACAAGAATAAAAAGAGAACTTAACTGGTCAGGAGATGCGATTAATTATGCAGATCGGAGAATATGAGATGGATTAAGTCATTTTGGATCTAGGATCAGATGCTAATGTTCTACAAAAACAGACATGGGAGCAGATGGGAAAGCCGAAGTTACAATGGTCGCCTATTCAATTGAGGACGGAAAATCAATAGAAGATCATCCCTATGAGGCGCTTGTAGGGATTCATCATAGAAATTGATGGTGTAAGTGTGTTGGTCAACTTTGAGGTCATCAAGATTGTTGATGATAGTAATCCTTACCCCGCGCTGTTAGGATTTGATTAGGCGTATGATATGGATGCTATAAAAAATTTGAAGAATCGTCAGATGGTGTTTGAAAAGGATGGTACCCAAGTTTTTGTGCCATTAGACCCTTTTGAAGGTGTGTACTATACAGAGCCTATCCAACATGATTATGGAGATGTTGAGATTGATCAAATTTATCAACTTACTACGTAGGACGAAGACTGAATTAATCACACCACAGATGGAAGAATATTTTGGGAGCATGATAGTTTATGTGTGTTTGAATTTGATTATGAGTTGGAGCACTGGAAGAAGAGATTGCATGAAGTAACCATGAAGCACTATAACATG
Source organism: Pinus albicaulis (assembly GCA_034641835.2). NCBI lineage: Eukaryota > Viridiplantae > Streptophyta > Pinopsida > Pinales > Pinaceae > Pinus > Pinus albicaulis. Next base: position 56,616 of record CM076580.1, on the reverse strand, counting down.
GTTACAAAATCTATGCATTGTGTCAAGCCTAAAGTGCGCGACTTTCCCCTTTATGATGGAACGGGGAATGTTGTCTTGTTCTTGAAGGAAATTGAGCGGAAAGTGTTGGAGGAACAAATATATGAGACTTTGTACTTAGCGTTAAGGTTCATTCCAGCCTGTTGGTGGGGTGCGCACAGGGAAAGTCTATGAGGTTGGCTGGAGTTCTACAAATTGATAAGGCTGAGATTTGGTCAGGTTGACATGAATATTATGTGGAAATATAATGGGCAGAAGAACTACAGCTTGGGGAGTAGAACCTCAGCCAGAATGGGTGCACATGTTCTCATTTTTTTTTATGATACCTTAGTAATGGTATCTTGAAATGGAACTTGGCCATGGAACGACTGACTGGGATGAGATGATTGAAGGGTTCTTATCGATGTATCACTGTGCGGATGGTTGGGAATGCATTACTAAGGCTTTTAAATAAGTAACAATAGGATTATTATGGATTTCTAAGGAACCAAGGATAGTAATATAGTTGGATTGGGTTGCGCAGTAGGAAAATAATCGCGAAGATAGCCAACACTTTTTTGGAAGGGACATGGTTCCCAATACTGTGTTGGGGGAGAGGATCTGTGGATCTCATGAGGACCATACGTAGACCACTTTTTTTTGGGGATGGATCCAATGCAAGAGTTAGATCTTTGGAAGAGTTAGAGTTGATTGGACAATGACGTGGCTAATAAGAGGAGTGGTAGGAATGCAATTAATGGGAATATTTGAGCGGATATGTTGCAAAACCAACATTTATGGAGAGTATCTAGTGGTAACGGTGTGATTTGAATTCAAAAATTTCTATAAAGAAAGGATCCCGCTCCCCATTTGAACACTTTGTGCGCTAAGTTTTATAAGAGAATTGTTGTCTGTAAGAGAGTCGAGCTAGCTTCTACATGTCCAAGAAGAGTTTCAAAGAAATCGAGAGAGAATTTCTCCAGAGATGCTTAGGGTCCATCTTGATGACTACACTACCAGTGACTACCATAGGGATGAGGTCACATAGACAACAGACCACAAGCGTGGCTTCGTACGCAAAGCCTAAGAAACCAGCAGTGTGGTCCTCGCCCTGGAAGAAACCCTCAAAGGAACAACAAGCTAGGGCAGACATAGAGTAGATCGTGTCTCACATACAGGAGTGTGTGACTATCTTTGGGGAGGCTTTGGATGTATGGTCCTCTCTACAGGAGGACCCTCAAGTGAAAAATATCGAAGTCGAAGTTTGTGAAAATATTGAACAAATGGATCAAATTAAGGCCGCTGCAAATACCTTAGCACCACTATAATGAATTAACCATCTCAAAGATGTAAAGTCATTGTAGGAGCAAGTTGTTGCACTGTGCCGAAAGGAGGAGCTACTTGCAGCCAGGATAAAGCCATGGGAAGTTGAGGCTAGTCAGCTTTCCCAAACTGTAGAGCTAAAGCTAAAAGATTTGTGTTAGGTGCAAAGAGGACTAGAGCAGAAATTAGTTAAGAAGGTCACAAAGACGTTGCTCAAAGACATCGATGAATTTTAGAAATAGTGTGTCGAATAATTTAACCCGTTAAAGGATTCCTTGAGTGGCATCAGTGCGGATATCGAGGGCGTGCCACCATTATGACTCGGGATGAGTCACATTTTTTTGTTGGGAGCATGTTGGAACTAGGATTCCCCGCGAAGTAAAGACTCTGGAGATCAAGGAGTGGTGTACAGAACGTGAAGTATATTTTTGGTCTTAGGGGATTTGGGGTGGGTCAAAGCCCTTTAATTATGTAACAGGATGGGATTTTTGGTGAACGTTGGACTCCATCCATGGTTTTGGACCATGGTATTGTAAAATCTTGATATATATAAGGAGTCTAGCTAGGATAGGCATGAAAGGATTGAGTGATATATCTTTTGCGATGCATTTGGGTTTCATACTGAGTTAGAGTCTATGTTTTGGGTTAGAGGAAAAGGCTCTTGCAGCTATGTGCATGGAGACCTTAGGAAAGACTGCAGTTGTGTGCATAGGCCCTTACAGTTGTGTGCGCAGGGTGGAAAGAGATTATATGAGAAAGAGCTGGATTTTGATGAATGAATCATTGATAATTTTTTAGTTATATTGATGTTTTCATATTTTTCTTACTGTTTATGAATTACTATGCTAGGATAGGGTTTTATTCTGTATCTAAATAGTACAATCTGTTTTATGGTTATTTACTATGTTTAATGATTAATTAAGTAAGATCGTGCAGTATTTGAGTAAGTTCAACAATTGTGTTGAAAAACACTGGTAATATTGATATATCTGACCTATGGAGCTATGATAAGAAGTAAAATCCCTAAATCCACTGTACTCTATCCCTCTGGAAGAAAAAACCTAGTTATAACATCCCCCTATATTGCCTCAAGTGAGACTTCGGTCTGCACAAGTAGATCGTTGCCAAAATGGCCGATAATAGTGGATTTTGTTGGACTGCACAGACTATCAGAACCTGGGTCAGGGCCCCATAAGGCCAATAGGGCCTTGCCTCTCCATCAGCGCAACAACTCTCTTTGGTTAAAGGATCTCAAACATGCCTGAAAATTTTTTGGAGAGCTTCCAAGCATGACGTGAATTCTGGTTGCAGAAGTTTCTACCGTCGAGTGATGACATGACTCCAAGAATCCCTGACTAAATTTTAATAACTGAGAGAATGAATTGGATCATATCAATATTACGAACTGTAATATTCCTAAATTATCACATAGCTAATTGGACTATTCATTTTTGCTTTTGTCTTCTAGATAAATGAATAAGTGGGTAAGGAGACCGATAAATATCTTTAGTAGGAATTAAATCCCTCTTAATGTGAAAAGGGATCATCATGATAGCTATATTAAGCACCTCCATGTGTGAATAGGGGAAAAATCATGTGAACAAGGTCAATGTTGATCAAATCAACAACACTGGTATAGAGAGAGTGGAGCATCAATGTGAAACAACACAGAGTTAATGGGAGATAGTCTCCATGTGAGTAGTGTCTTTAATGAGTGGGACCCAAGGTGAGAAGGCTCATAATGCATATAAGTAAGGGCAAGGAAAACATATAATACATGTTAGATAATTACTTTTTTTGATATTTTTAGATCTGGAAATTGTCAGGTGACATTTCTATGCATGCCTTTGTTGTTTAGTAGGGTCCGATGTATTGTTTAGTACAAGGGTGTTCTGGAGCGGGAATCCCACACTCCTCCTATTTAGGAGAGATTATTGAGTTTTATAGTCCACATCTAGGCATCAGGCCAAGCTTCAGTCTTATCTACAATGCATTTCTATTCAAAGTTGTGTTGTGTTGCAGGGTGTTGCAATGGAGTAGAGAGATCTCCAATTTCTAAGCTTTTTTTCCAATGAGTGGACCAGTCCTTCACCTGTTGAGTCGTTGGGTGTTTTTGAAGCTGATATATCAATATTTCAGCCCCATATCAGTATTTTTCTTTAGGGAGTGCATAACTCAACCAGCAGGGGTGCAGTGTGAAACCCAAAAAGGGTCGAAAATCCAAAGCTAAAATCTGGCTAAACCATTTTTGGGATTTTCTGGGTTTTATGATTAGAATATTTGGTTAAAATACTATATCATTCTGAGCACTCCAACAACCTTCTATACATGGTTCTTCTTCCCAGTAGTAGTAGTTTCCTGCAGTAGCAGCAATAGCAGCACACATTTCCAGTGATAGTTTCCTTTAGTGTATTTCAGCCAACTTGTGGCTTGAGTGCATTCATTTTTTGGAGCATTGTGTACTTTATTTTTTTGTTGACTATAATGACATGGCTCAGTTGTTTCTTCTCTTAGATTATGATGTCTTAATGTAATTTCCAATTGCAACATATTTCCGACATTTTCCAGATTTTAGTGCTATGTTCCTGTTTTGATTTATTTGGAATGCTGCATATGTTCTATATTCTTGTCTTTTCCATTTTGGAATATTACACGAACAAGCAGCAATGAATGAATGTAAATAATAATGCCTCACACTTGGACCCACACATAACAATGCCATCTCACCAGACTTAGGCACGTGAACTCAAAGGCATATTCTAACTTCAACATTTGGGATGCAACCTCCTCTTCATCATCGTTGATCAAAAAATAAGGATTTTTCTCTGATACCAAAAAATATATTCTAAATTCACACTAAATTGTCTCATTCACATCAAATAATGATACAATATAACAAGAAATTATGTCTTGAAGTAGCTAATGTATCTAAGACATACAATCTCTTGGTTGAGTGAATATCTCAACCACACACCAATCTAGGATGGTAACTAGTTGGAGAGAATATATTAACCAACTAGACCTCAAAAAACTCCCAAATATTAGGAACAGACTCATTCTAGAATTGATGAGAATACCAAAGGTAAGTAGGACTTATATTTCCAAGTAGCTTTGATCCACTTATGCGTGTACTAGTAATTTAGTGTTGGAATTAATGGAGAATGTGTATTATTGGAGAGAGATTGTTCATTAGTTGTGTTTGTATCCTAGTTTAGGAATTAGTTCCTATTTTCTAGGTGTTATTTATAACTCTCCTATTCTCAAGTAAATTTATATATTATTGATGTTAATGATTAATGTGTAGAGTGTTCTCTACTTGGTTAGTCCCCAGGTGCAAATTTCTCACCGGTGAGCTGCTAGTTTTCAATATATAGGTTTCTTCCATTTTTTTACATGGCTTCAAAGCTGGAGAGCCTTAGTGGCAGATTTGTGGACCTGGGTGGTTGGAGTGTCTTTGTGCTAGTGTGGAGCCTTGGTCGCTGAAGTACTTTAGTGGCGAAATTGGTGAACCTATGTTGAGCCTTAGTGGCTCATTTATTTCGAGAGCCTTGGTGGTTGGTTTGAGAGCCCTCGTAGTTGGTTGTGTCATAAGCCATGGTGGATGGAAAATTGAAGAGACTTGGTGGTTGAGAGCCTTGGTGTCTGGTTCAATTTCTTTTGTGATAGAGCACTAAAATTTTGAGGAAGCTTGATCAGCACTTTGGGGGTCAAACCTGTGCTGATCAGCACAGGTTTTGGGTGTCAAACCCATGTTGATTAGCACTAGTTTTAGGGGTCAAACCTGTGATGATAATTGGTGGCTCTGTAAGTTTTCTTGATTGCCCGAAGTGTGTCGAAAATCAGTGTGAATTATGGGCAGAGGCAGATTATGTCAATCTAATGGAAGTGTGTTGACAATTGTGGCTTAGATCGCATATCTGGTGGTCGATATTGCGCATTTGGTGGCTAAGTTTATTTGTAGAGATCGTGAGATTTGATTGCAATGAGATCTCTTGTCGAGATCATTGAGTTGATGACGAGGTATATCACGTGTTCTGAGATCGAGATCACTCTATCAGTTCAAATTTTGTGGCACCAAATTTCTTATCTAGTATGTTGGTGTAATCTTATTTTGTTGATCACGATTGTTGTGAGATCACATTTGTATTTTTGGTTGAAAGAATTGATTGTTGGAGGATGAGGATCTTGAGGCAGATCCATATATCACGATGAATAATTAGATGGAAGATGTGTACTTGAACGAGAGCAATAAGCTCGATGGATCCAATTATTCTAATTGGAAATTCAAGTTGCAAACGTGGCTTGAGGGGAAAAGTACATGGGAAATTGAAATTGGGGATGAATTGAAGCTGACTACAGCCAGAGGTGGAACAAATGCGGAAATTCATGATTGCAAGAAGAGGGATAACAAAGTGAAAGTGTTGTTGAATTTTCCAATGAAAGACTACATTATCCCTCACCTCAGAGACTGTACGTCATTAAGTGATGTCTAGATAACTCTGAAGGATTTTTATGAGATAAATAATACAAGTAGTTTATTTTTCTTGAAGAGAAATATTCTCTTCATCAAAATGGAGGAGAGTGAATCCGTTGTTGCATTCATCTCTTGGATCAAGGAGCTAAAAAATAAGTTGGACGATATAGGGGAGACAGTATCGAACATCAATCTCATCATGGTTACCATGAATGGTATGATTGAATATTATCACATGTTTATTAAAATCCTAGACGCAAGGGACAAAGCCCCTAATTTCGAACAATTGGCAGGGATCTTGATATAGGAGGAAGAGAGGTGGATTACTCTAAAACCCCAAAATTCATATCTTGCATTAATGGCGAAGAAAAATCCTTTTAGAGGAATAGAAAGTGCATGACATAAAGCTAGAGGCACACCAAAGAGAAATCCACCTCAAGGAATGCCTTCGACTATAAATTATTCAAGGATTAAGTGCTTTTATTTTGGTAAATTTGGTCACATTGCTAGGAATTTCCATAAGAAGAATCTTGATGAAAATTGACATATTCATAAGAAGAATGCAAGGAAATTTGCTTATGAAGATTAGAATCAGAATCTCAAACTGTTTTTTTTTTATTATTTTCTCTCTATTGAGAATGATGAAGCAGAAACTTGGTTTGCGGATTCTAGAGCTTCCACTCACATGATAGGTAACAAACATTTTTTTGAAAATTTTAAAGAGACCAGCAATGGTGTTAATATCTACCTTGGTGATGACATAGGTTACCATATTAAAGGGTATGGAAATATTCTTGTGGTATTACCTTATGTTAATATTAGGCATATTCAAAATGTGATGTATGTACTAGGAATTAAAAAGAATCTGATCTTTGTCTCTATGATAATAGGTTAGAATCTTAAGGTATAATTTTTTAAGTCTTATTGTGTTATTAAAGACCTGCTAGACCATATGAAGCCAATTTCATTAGGTATTTGAGTTGGAGGACTATACGAGTTAAATTTAAGAAGTGCACCACACCAAGTGTTGACTTCAACAGTTATGACATCGGAGAATTGTGGCATCAACTATTCGTTCATATCAATTTTCATGACCTAACGCTACTTTAGAAACAAGGTATGGTCAATGGTCTCATTTTTAAAAAAAAATTCCATGTTGATTGTGAAGGTTGTGCCCTTGGGAAGATGCATAGGGATGGTTTTTCCTCAAGTTTAGATAGAAAGAAGAGAGATATACTAGAGCTTGTGCACACTGATTTATGTGGGCCGATGAAGACAAGGTCATTAGGAGGTGCATATTATTTTTTATTATTTGTTGATGATTGCACAAGATTTACTTGGGTATATTTTCTTATAAATAAGAGTCATAATTTTAAATACTTTAAAGAATTCAGGAGTATGGTTGAAAAAAAGACATGGAATTTCATCAAAATTCTCAGCTTAAGGGGGAGAATACAAGTAGAGCGGCTTCATCAAATATTGCAAGGACCATGGGATAGTTCAGAAGGTCATAGTATCCCACACTTCTCAACAGAACGACGTTGTAGAGAGGAAGAACAAAACCCTGGTGGAGTGTGAACGCAACATGTTAAAAAGTAAGGACCTGTCTAATGGTTTTTCGGCAAAAGAAATAAATATTGCAGTGTTTTTAAAGAATAGGAGTCCAACAAAAAGCCTTGATATTAAAACTCTATTTGAAGCTTTAATAGGTTTAACCATGTAGTTAATCATTTAATAGTTTTTGGATTGAAATATTTTTCTCATGTTCCAAAAGAGGATAGGAAGAAGTTGTATTCAAAGGCCATTAAATGCATTTTTTTGGGTATTGTGTAGAGTTTAAAACATATAAACAATTTAATCCTTCTACTCACAAAGTGTTTGCGAGTAGAGATGTAGTATTCCATGAGCAGGTTGATGATGGAAACCGTGATAAAGGCAATAAAGAATGGAACATTCCTTTGCAGGTGGAAGATGGAAGTGATGAAACAAGGGACAGTCATGAACAATAGCAGTAGTAGAAAAAGGAAGAATCAAATGATACAGAGGTAGTCAGCATTCCAAGTACATTAAGGGATGATCAAAACATATTTGAGGTCACTCTAATACCAAGAATATTAGGTAGGAAGACTCATGTACGTGTCAGGTATAAATAATATGCCCTCATGACAAATACCTTGAATATTGTTGAGCCCTTAAACTATAAATAAGCGAGTGAATATGATGAATGGAGGGTAGCCATGGAAGAGGATTATGAGTCAATACTTAAAAACAAAACCTAGGATCTAGTCGAACTATATAAAGGTAAAAAAACCATAGGTTTCAAATGGTTATACAAGTCTAAGTTTAAATAAGTGTTACAGGTCAAAATACCTCCTCATCAGCTCAGAGGGGAAGACAAATATGGAAGAAGTACAAAGACCTAAATTAAACCTATTTCCCGCTGTGGTAACGCAGAGCATATGTAACGGTAACAAGAGGGCCGTTTATAAATTCAGCTGTTAGAAATACATTGGCCGCGATAGTGGCTAGGGCAACGCTCTGTTTACACTGGAGAGACGCATTACCCGTGTTTTAAGTTTGAATTGGTAAAAGAGCGCGGAGAAAGATTTGAATCTCCGACTTTCCCTCACAAAGGAGTCAGTGCACAAAGGAAACTGCAGAAGCACCAGTTCATTATTGGTCATTGCCATAGAAGACTGAACTCCAAGAGAGGCAAAAGCAGATGGTAGTATAGATAAATATAAAGCTAGGCTGGTGGCTAAGGGGTATTCGCTAAAATAAGGTATTGATTATGAAGAAACCTTCGCCCCTGTAGCCAAGTTAAACACCATTAGAATGTTAATAGCCTTAGCTATGAAACATCACTGGAAAATACACCAGCTAGATGTGAAATCTTCTTTCTTAAATGGTGAATTGAAAGAGAAGTTTTATTTAAAAAAACCTGAAGGGTTTGTTAAATAGGGGCATGAACATTTAGTTTGTAGATTGAGGAAAGCACTACATGGATTAAAACATGCGCCCATGTCATGGTATGAAAAAATTAACTCATTTTTCTTACAACATATATATAAGAGGAGAAAGAACAACCCAAATATGTATATTGTGTTTGATGAAAAGGGAAAAATTGTTTTAATTTATTTATATGTAGATGATCTTATTATTACAGGAAATTTTGACGATCCCATTAAAGAAATCAAAATGAAAATGTCACAAGTTTTTGAGATGAAATACCTTGGAGAGTTACACAATTGTTTGAGTCTTGAATTCTGGAGGGTTTCTGGCTAGAATTTTTTGTCTCGAGGAAAGTATGTTAGGAAATTATTTAAAAAGTTCAGAATGGATCTGTTGTAATCCCATGATTTAGCAGATTTGTAGACCAAATGGATAGGGCAACATCATACCAGTATTTGGAGTCCTAGGACCTAGCCTTCCTAGACTCAAAGAGGGATCTCTCTATTTGTTTGCAAAAGGATATGAGCTTGTTTGCTTTAGATGGTTGATTTTAGGCTAGTTATTAAGTACAGGGTTTGTTTGATTGTTTACGTTGGGTATGATGATCAAGAAGCATAGATAGAATGAGGAAATATCTAATTCATTGGGCAATGGAGTCTATGAAAGTCATGATAAGTTCATTAATAGATCGGGGAGAATCATAGGGAAAATCTAATTTGGTCAGTGGATCTTCAAGGTTTCTAGGAGTAATGAGATGGACACCAATTGTAAGAATGAAAAGTAGGATAAAGGGAAATTAAGAATCCTTTATCATATGTACCTTTCAACATAGGGACTTAAATATCATAAGCATGAAGAGGAAATCAATAGACAAGGAAAACCATAAATTATTTGATTCAACTAAAGCAGATAATTATTCAAGACAAAATTTTCCAATGAAATATAGAAGGCGAGAAATTCATTTAACTTCTAGTGATTTCATCTTCAAGGACATAAAACACTTAGGACACACATATATCTATAATCAGAGAAGAGGGAATGCCTAAAAATCCTTGATTATAGCTATGAATATCTCTAAAACAATTAATTAGGAAAGTACAAAGGGTATGATCAAAACATAACCTCTCTGGCAGACTTTAAAGAATGGTACTTTAGAGAGAAACTTCAAAAACAGTGTTTTAGTGACATCAAATAAGCAGGGCTAGCCATAAATCATGCTTGATACCAACTGTATTCAACTTTTCATGAAATAAGCAAGCTTAGGGGGGTCTAGAGAGCAATCAATAATTCTCTAAAATGTCCTAGCAGAAGAAAACATTAAGGCAGTGAAGAACAAACAGAACTAGGGTGCTTTCAAAAGACATTTCTTAACCTAAATATTTTTCTCTACTACAACATAGAAATATGGAAACACAATGAAACAATAAATAAAAATAACAGATTAGAAGCACTTCACCAACAACCAGGGTCATGGATCCTGTGATCTAGCCTCCTCCATCAACAGATAAATCAGGGCATCCACAAGTTCCAAGACATCAATTTCTTTCAACTTCCAAGAGAGTATGTATTACTTCAAAGAGTCATCGAATGCCAACAAGATAATGAGTTCAGATGCAGTATTTATTTTCAAATGAGGAGGTGAAGCTAAGCTAGGGTTGGAGTGTCATTTATTACAAAGTTAATGAATTCCTAACCTTGAAGGCCATGCAAGGCTCAAGGTAGGAATATCTGCAGATATTTCTCTATTTAATAACTTCTATCTTAACTCCCAAGGAAAAATAGGTGAATTTTTTTACTTTAAGGCCTATTCATAACTTTTTACAATAACTATTTGACATATATAAATATCTCTGACTAAGTTCAATAACTGCCTAAATGCTTTATTGAAGGAAACAAAGCACTAGGTGGAAAAAATATCTTTTGAGAAGAGTAACTGCCATAGGCTGAGTCATTAAAATTTGATTTGGGTTAATATTCCCTTTGTTTTATCTTTAATCTATGTTATTAGGCCTTAAACTCTTCCTTTATGCTTTTACTATCTGTTTCTATCATATTTTCTTTAATATGTTTGTGATCTCTGTTCTATTCCTTTAATATTTTTGATTTATTCTTCTGATCTTTTTGCCTTTGTCCTTTCATCTTTGACCCTTATATGCCTGCCTTTTCTTTCTTTGAATTCTTCTTTGACTGGCTAACCCTTTTTTCTTGGCTTGTGATTAGGATTAGCCCTTTAATCCTTCTGACTTTTTCCTTCACTATTTCTTTGACTGTTTCTATTGTCTATGTGAAGGGGAGACCTTCTTCGTGGTTGGAGGGTTCATTCGATCCACCAATGATCATGTTTCATTGATGAAAATATTGGCACAAACCCTCTGGCCATTACTGATCCTTTATGAGCTCTTGGATCATCATCCAGTGGCTTTTCTATAACCAATTTTGGTCATGCAGAGTATTTTCATTTATGTCCACCATTAAAACCTGCAAAAACATAAACAATTAGTTAAAAATCCATGCAGGAGGGTTTCACTACACTTTGTCGGGGTTTTGAACTCTCGGAGGGTGTTTGCAGAGGGGGAGAGGGTGCAGGGAGCAGGGTTCCAGACGTGGAACCAAGAGAAAATTGAACAGGAGGTGGGAATCTTTTGAAAAAGAGCACAGATGATAGGTGGTTTTGAAAACCGGAAATGGTTTATCGCGTGGAGGATAGGCGGTTGACAGTTTTTGGTGAAGGCTGCGCAATATGTCTCAGTATGAGACACGTGGCGGGGTAAAACCACCAATTTCACGTGGGTCACGAAAAACTAATCCAATTGCAACTTTATTTGCGATATTCAATATGGGTCGTCGGATCTCGGGATGGGAGATCGATGGCTGTCGCACATCCGGGAGGGGTGAACAGTCCATTGGGGGGGTGGCGGAGTAGAGGTGGGGTGGCAGGTTGCAATTGGGCGATGGGGTTAAATGGAAGATGGGGCCCGGGACCTTTAAAAATTTAACGAAAATGCGTTAAGTGGTAAGGTTAATGGAAAGGTGCCAGGTGTAATGAGAGGCGGGGCCCTCTTTTGATGTTTCAAATATTAAGCATGGGGGGGGGATTTTATAATGTTATGGGGGTTTAATAAAATAAAAGGGAGGAGTCTTAGTATATGAAGGGAAATAGCTTAAGAATAGTGGATGTTGTGGTCTTATGAGGGTAAAAAGGGCGTTGGGGATAAGAAGGAAAGGGCTTAAGGCCTTTCTTTTTCAAAAGGGAGGGTTTTATACATGAAATAGGGTTTTATGATCATTTTAAAAGAACCTGATAGGCTTAAACTTAGCTTTAAACAATGTAAAAGGAATATTTTACATTGTTTAATGTTTTTTAGAAGAAAAATTATGAATGGGGGGTGTTTTAGGAAAGTAAGAAATGGGTTTTTCATAGGAAAAAGGCCATGAATGAGAGTGAGGGCAGGGATAGTGAAATGAGGCTAACAGGCCCAATAATGAAGTTCTTTTTGGAGCAGTGAGGTGAAACTTTTTAGAAGGAAAAGAGGGGGAAATTTAGTGAAACAATTTGACTTAGGATAATGAAGGCAGTGAGATTTCTACAACTCACAATATTTCTCAAATTTTGTTTCTAGAATTCTAGGATTATCACTTAGTCATCTTTTGATATCAGTAAAAAATACTGATGACTAACAATGGCTCCACTTGGGGAGGGCAGCTCCTTTTTGGAGGTGTCTAGAACTTTCAGTTTATCAAATCTCTGAGCTTTTGAAGACCAGTGCCTCCTCCATTGGGAAAATTTTCCCTTCTTTTCATTTGCTGATATTTATTTTGAAGTGATCTAATAATATACAACATATGATTCTCTCAACAACATTTCTACCTACCCAACCTACTTGTCCTAACATTTTTTCTTCCTTGAGTGCACTTGAACTGGCAAAGTCTTGACATTTTTATTTTTGAAAACAAAAATAAACTATCTATTTCTATCCTTATTGCTTCGAAGAGTTCAGATTAAACTAGTGAACTCTTTTTATTCTCTACCTAGACTATTTGATTGCCAAGCTTAAGTTGTTTGGAAATCTTGATTCTATAAACTATTGACATGTAATTGAAAGCATGGTTTAAGTCAGGATTGGGAAGTCTGACTTACCATGGTTGTGGCATTGGAACAAGCTACACAAAAACATTATTTTGCATGAAAAGTACCTTAGAAAGATAGGGCTTTGATCTATCATTTATAATGCATCCTCATCTTTCTCTTTGGTTCTATTTTGAGCATGTGGAACCAGTATCTTTTATTCCTTAATATATTTTTCCTGATAAGTCAAGTTTGAATAACTTTGAAATCATTGTATTCACTAACTTATCAGCATGAATTAAAATCATGTTCAACCATGATTAGGCTAGATGACTGAACAAGATAATATTTTTGCACCAGCAGTGGAATTTAGGCTTGCATACTTTCAGTAGTACTATTTTTGGGTATGGGGCTATATTTCTTCTATTTGAATGTGTATCCTTTTCTTCCTGTTTTTTTTGTGTTTTTCTATTTCAAAATTTTCTCATATAATGTTTATATATAATGAATGGTATCTTAAGAACACCATGATGAGTATTGACAGCATCCTCCTGAAAGGATCTCCTAACATTATTTCTCCATTCAGCTTTTGTAGACAAACATCATAGTTACCTTTATTTGAAAGCATGGTATAAAGTGTTTTCCAAAAAATTTCAAACAATCCATGCTCTTCTTCATATTTCCTTGAGTTTTTCTTCCCAAATCTTTTTCTCTCAAAGGTCCTCCTTAGGTAAAAAAGGTATTCTTTATCAGCCTGAAAATAGATGATGATGTCACCAATGTATATCATAGTGAAGAAGTTGAAAACAGGGGCCATGACTCTTTGGAAGGTATTTTTAGTACTTCTTAGTCCTGGAAGCATTTGGTCAAACACGCAGCTTTTCCAAGGAACTTTGAAAATGTCTTTATGTTGATAGATCTGTAATTGTATCATCTGATGGTAACCTAAAACACTATTATTAAATGACACCTTGTTAGAAATTCCTACCTTTGGCATTGGATGATTTATCTCGGGAAAATGGTATTTGTACTTTATGGAGGTTTTGCCTAGGTACCTAAAGTCTACACACCACTTGTATCCTTTGGTTTTCTTTATTAATGACACAATTTTATCAAGTGTTTCATGGTGTTTCTTTGAAGGTGGCCCTTTTTGAATAATGTCAGGGTTAAAAGTCTTTAAGCTTTCATTTCTACATAGAAAATTATCGTGGAACTTCTTGCACAGTCTTATGTATTTCAGTTTTGTGTGTAATGACAAGGTTATGGATAACTTAATCATTTTTGGTTTTCCTAGGTTGCTTACATTATACTCCTCGATGTCAGTTTCAGTAGATATTTCTTTAGGGTCCATAGCAAAATTTGTGGGAAAAACTTCTTCTGAAGGGACAAAACTCTTTGAATGGTCCTAACAGTAGTTAAATTTCTAGCTCTAGATGTTTGCCACAAAATATTTTCTGGATCATCAACTATTGTAGGAGGATTTGGGTCTGGATGAGATCTGGTATTGATCCTTTGTGAAGCCAGATTTCAAACTCAAAATTTAGAGAGGCTAAAATTTTTAGGACTATTTTCGGAAGTTTGACCTCTCTTCGTATTTTAAGAAACTATATGATATGGGACTAGGTTTTTAAACTTTTCAGGGATGCTTTGACACAATCCTAAGGAAATATAAAGAGAGCTAGTGAAGTAATAGGCCTACTGGGGCTAGTGGAGTTGCCAAGTGGATATTTTTTACTGTTTTAAGGATGTATGTTTATGGTCCACCACCAATAATTGACAAAAACCAATCTAGGAATGTTTTGGGGTTTTCTGAGTTCTTTATGTAGCCGTAAGTTTTGTATGAGTTTCCTATACCTGGATCATAATTTAGCTAAGATGGTGAAACAACTAGATTCTACTCATTGGCTATCAGTTTGAGTTTCCTATATTTTGAAAAGGATTTCTGAAGTTCTAAGGAGTACTTATATTGTCACTAACTCAGAAAGTCCCACCGTGATTGCCATTAAATTGTAATGGTGATAAGGTGGCAATAAATCAGTGGATGTAGAAATGTTTTAGCTTGTGACTTACTCAAAAAGGTCCCACCGTGATCGCCATTATGTTGTAATCCCATGATTTAGAAGATTCGTAGGCCAAATGGACAGGGAAACATCAGACCAATCTTTGGAGTCCTATGACCTAGCCTTCCTAGACTCAGAGAGGGCTCTCTCTATTCGTTTGCAAAATGATATGAGCCTGTTTTCTTTAGATGGTTGATTTTAGGCTAGTTATTAAGTACAGGTTTTGTTTGATTGTTTTGGTTGGGTATGATGATCAAGCAACATAGATAGAATGAGGAAATCTCTAAGTCATTGGGAAATGAAGTCTATGAAAGTCATGATAAGTTCATTAATAGATTTGGGAGCATCATAGGGAAAATCTAACTTGGTCAGTGGATCTTCAAGGTTTTTAGGGGTAATGAGATGGACATCAATTGTAAGAATGAAAAGTAGGATAGAGGGCAATTAAAAATCCTTTATCATATTTACCTTTCAATAGAGGGACTTAAATATCATAAGTATGAAGAGGCAATTAATAGACAGGGCAAACCATAAATTCTTTGATTCAACTAAAGAAGATAATTATTCAAGACAAACTTTTCCAATGAAATATAGAAGGTGAGAAACTCATTTAACTTCTAGTGATTTCACCTTCAAGGAAAAAAACACTTAAGACACACATATAATTATAATCAGAGAAGAGGGAACACCTAAACATCCTTGATTATAGCTATGAAGATCTCTAAAACAATTAGTTAAGCAAGTACAATGGATATGATCGAAACAAAACCTCTTTGGAAGACTTTAAAGAATGGTACTTTAGAGAGAGACTTAAAAAACAATGTTTTAGTGACATCAAATAAGCAGGGCTAGCCATAAATCATGCTTGATACCAACTGTATTCAACTATTCATGAAATAAACAAGCTTAGGGGGTCTAGAGAGCAATCAAGAATTCTCTAAAATGTCCTAGCAGAAGAAAACATTAAGGCAGTGAAGAGCAAATAGAACTAAGTTGCTTTCAAAAGACATTTCTTAGGCTAAATATTTTTCTCTACTGCAACATAGAAAGATCGAAAAATAATGAAACATGAAATAACAATAACATATTAGAAGCACTTCACCAACAACCAAGCTCAAGGATCCTGAGATCTAGCCTCCTCCATCAACAAACAAATCAAAGCATCCACAAGTTCCAAGACATCAATTTATTTTAAACTTCCAAGAGACTATGTATTACTTCAAAGAGTCATCAAATGCCAACAAGATAATGAGTTCAGATGCAGTATTTATCTACAAATGAGGAGGTGAAGCTAAGCTAGGGTTGGAGTGTCATTTATTACAAGGTTAATGAATTCCTAACCTTGAAGGCCATGCAAGGTTCAAGGTAGGAATATTTGCAGATATTTCTCTGTTTAATAACTTCTATCTTAAATCCTAAGGAAAAATAGGTGAAATGTTTGACTTTAAGGTCTATTCATAACTTTTTACAATAACTATTTGATAGATATAAATATCTCCAACTCAGTTCAATAACTGCCTAAATGTTGTATTGAAGGAAACAAAGCACTAGATGGAAAAAATATCTTTTGAGAAGAGTAACTACCATAGGCTAAGTCATTCGAATTTACTTTGGGTTAATCTACCCTTTTTTTTATTTTTAATATTTGTTATTAGGCCTTAAACTATATCTTTATGCTTTGATTGTCTATTTTTATCATATTTTCTTTAATCTATTTGTGATCTCTTTTTTGTTCTTTAAATCTTTTTGATTTATTCTTTTGATCCTTTTGCCTTTATCCTTTCATCTTTGACCTTTATCTGTCTACCTTTTATTTCTTTGAATTCTAATTTGACTGGCTAACCCTTTTGTCTTGGCTTGTGATTAGGATTAGCCCTTTAATCCTTCTGACTTCTTCCTTCACTATTTCTTTGACTATTTATGTTGTCTGTGTGCAGGGGAGACCTTCTTCGTGGGTGGAGGCTTCATTTGATCCACCAATAATCATGTTTCATTGATGAAAATATTGGCACAGACCCTCCAGCCATTATTGATATTTTATGAGCTCCTATATCATCATCTAGTGGCTTTTCTATAACCAATTTTGGCCCTGCGAAGTATTTTCATTTATGTCTGCCATTAAAACCTGCAAAAACATAAAAAATTAGTTAAAAATCCATGCAGGAGGGTTTCACTGTGCTTTTTCAAGGTTTTGAATTATCAGAGGGTGTTTTTAGAGGAAGAGAGGGTGCAGGGAGCAGGGTTCCAAAGGTGGAACCAAGAGAAAATTGAACAGGAGGTGGGAATATTTTGAAAAAGGGCATGGATGATATGTGGTTTTCAAAAACTGGAAATGGTTTATCGTGCGGAGGATAGGCAGTTGACGATTTTTGGTGAGGGTTGTACGATATGTCTTAGGATGAGACACGTGGCGGGGAAAAACCACCAATTTCGTGTGGGTCGCAAAAAACTAATCCAATCGCAACTTTATTTGCGATATGAAATATGCGCCGTCAGATCTCGGGATCATAGATCGATGGTTGTCGCACATATGGGAGGGGTGAACAGTCCATTGGATTGGCGGAAGTGGAGGACAGGTGGTGGGTTGCGATTGGACAATGGGGTTAAATGGAGGATGGGGCCCAAGACCTTTAAACATTTAACGAAAATGCATTAAGTGGTAAGGTTAATGGAAAGGCACCCGGTGTAATTAGAGGCAAGGCCCACTTTTGATGTTTCAAAGGTTAAGGGGGCGGGGGGCTTTTGTAATGTTATGGGGGTTTAATAAAATAAAAGGGTGGAGGCTTAGTTTATGAAGGGAAAGGGCTTAAGAATAACGTAGGTCGTGGCCTTATGAGGGTAAAAAGGGGGCTGAGGCTAAGAAGGAAAAGGCTTAAGGCCTATCTTTTGCAAAAGGGCAAGTTTTATATATGAAACAGGGTTTTATGATAATTTTAAAAGAACTCGATAGGCTTAAACTTATCTTTAAACAATGTAAAAGGAATTTGTTACATTTTTTAATGTTTTTTAGAGGAAAAATGATGAATGGGGGGTGTTTTAGGAAAGCAAGAAATGGGGTTTTTAGAGTAAAAAGGCCATGAATGAGAGTGAGAGTGGGGATAGTGAAATGAGGCTAACAGGCCCAATAATGAAGCTCTTTTTGGAGCAGTGAGGTGAAACTTTTAGAAGCCAAAGAGGGGGAAATTTAGTGAAAAAATTTAACTTAGGATAATGAAGGCAATGAGATTTCTAGAACTCACAATATTTCTCAAATTTTGTTTCTAGAAATCTAGGACTATCACTTAGTCATCTTTTGATATCAGCAAAAAATACTGATGACTAACAGGATCAATGAAAATTTTCCTTAGTGCCTTAACAATAGAATGTCAAACTTCAGAATAATGATGGTTCTAAGGAGGTGGATACAACACTATACAAATAGATAGTTGGGAGTTTGATTTATCTAACAACAACTAGACCTGATTTAGATTTTGCAGTCAGTGTTTTGAGCTAGTTTATGTCAAAACCTCTTGAGAGTCATTGGGTGGAAACAAAAGGTGTCTTAAGGTATATTCAAGGAACCTTAGACTTTTGTATTAAATATATTGATTCGTCTGATGTTAGATTGAAAAAATTTTCAGATTCGAATTGGGCCAGAAATATGGATGACATATGATCCATAAAAGGTTATGCATTCAGCATTGGGTCTTGGGTCATTGCATGGAGAAACAAGAAGAAAAATATTGTATCCTTATCTTGTACAGAAGTAGAGTATCAAGTAATTTTTGCAGCAACATGTGAGGAAGCTTGGTTGAGGAGACTTCTCCATGATGCCTGTTGGCCCTCAATTTTGGTCAATTTTTCTTATTAAAAATCCACCTAATTCCCATCATTTTCCACATTGTATCTGTTATAGGTCAATTTGGGCATCATTCCCAATGACCTGGTGAATTGGACATCATATCCAGGACCAATGAATAGGGTCTATCATCCCCTATAATTTCAGTTGCTACATGCCCTAAGGCAAAGAACAAGACAAATAATCCATGACTTCCATGCAAAGGTTTCCAAGATTGAAGTTTATAATATAACATATGATAGCTTACCAACGCTGCCTCTAAAGGGACTAAGTGCATTTCATATGTAAGTAACCCCACTCAAGGGCACTCTGCAAAGCACTTCCTGACACTCATGGGTGCATTGGTCACATTGGGAGCAAAATTCTCATTGTTCCGGAATCTCCACTTGGCCAGTGCCTTCTAGAAGAGTTCACATGTGTCAAAATTTGAATCCATGTATCTATTTGATGCAAGAAAACCCTACAAAACCCAGAATCTCGCCAACACTATGCATATAAAAATGCATCTCAAATAACTGCCCAAATAAAACTCCAGCTCTGGGAAATTTCACAATTGCTATAATTTGCGGAAGCTCCTCAATCATATGCTTCAAAAACCATAAACCCAACAATCAAATTTCCATGCAATCAAACCCAACTTCAATAAGCATTTAGAACCCAAATAATCCTCTCACTATATGACTCTTTACTAACATTCATTTATGTAAATGTTTCTCTTCAACTTAATAGGATGGCCACTATCTTTTTACCATATGGATTTGTGTTAAATTTCGAGGTTCCAACTCTAATACACATGCGCCCTTTGAAACTTCTAGGTTTGATATTTGCGAGAAAACCCAACGCACTCACCCAAGTTTGATATTTGGGAGCAAACCCAATGCACTCACTCATGGCTTTTATATCAGAATTTAAAATCCAAGTTCAATAAAAGAAATGCACCCATTGGCAAAATAATACCACTTCATATTGGTTTTATTCATCAAAATATAAATAAGATTCGAACTTTCTCTCTATGCTGAAGATTTTGTTTCAGCAACATCACTGTTTTAATGCCAGTGCTCCCAATTTATATTCAACCAGAATTCAAATAACAACAATCTGGCCCAGGAAAATTAACTTACCTCTCATCCAACCAATAATGAAGGACCTCAACGTTTGTTCACTTCAGGATTCCACCCTTAAAACTCGAATGTTGCATCGAATTTTACTTTTGCAAAGGTAATTCCTGATCAGATAATTCTCAGCACTCTCAATTTGCACCTATGCAAATACCGTGGAATTGCAATTTCTATACACAGTATTAAATGCCCAATGTTCGATTCATACAAATTTTCCAGCGATAAGATAGTAGAGATCAATCCCCCATCAATTTCATTACAAAACATGGGATTCGGTTCACAATTCGATCTGGCATTTACAAATAGAATTTCTTAGATAGATTATACAATTTCAAACCTGTCCAATCGAATTCCATTCGATTGTATACCACCCAATATTCAACGCTGTTGAAGTCTTTCAAACACATTCAACCGCCTTTTCGATCCTTCAAAACGCTCTTCCACGGTATGTCCTCTTAATAAGTCGAACTCACATCGCTGTCCAAGCCAATGTGCCAATACCAATTCCGCTTCAATCCTTCCTTACACACCTCCGGCATTGATCGATTACTGTTCTATCAATTCAAATAGACATAACTCAAACCACCTCAACTGCAACTATAATAAATCAATTCCATTAACCTTCTACCTTTAATGTTGTAGCTCCTCATGTATGCTACAACTCAACGCTCTTCCTCTGCGTCGATCTTTAAATAAGTTCCTTTGCGTTTCAATTGAACTGCGCCAACCTTGAAATTGACTTCCCAAGCCAACATATCAATCCCAACTTGATTGATATTCGATCCAGTCCTCCTCCAGGATGATCGATCTGCTCTTCTTCACAAATGCAGATTTAATTCACCTCAAAGCAAGAATCGATGTTAATTAAAAAAATCAATTCTCTTCTTATATGCCTATTAAATCAGACATATTCACAAATCAAATTCAACAACACTCATAAGGCTCAAAATTCAAAATCCCCATATGTATATAAAAACAAAAATTTACAAAGAACTTTTTGTTCATGGCCAGATATTCAAATCAATGGCCCTTTTACAAAAACCCGCAGGCTTGCAAACTTGCTTTCCAAACCTCACTATCTATTTTTCTCTATTTTCCTCCTCTTATTTGCCTTTGAGGCTCATAAATTTATACAAATTGAATTGAACCAATTTAGGTTCAAATCCCCTTAATCACTCAACAAGCCCTTAATTATCTCAACAAATCCTACAATCTAGATTTATCCCTAAAATCTTGAAACTAAATCTATCTTAGGATTTATTATTAATTCTTAGATATCTCAAGTCTAATTCTCTCATGTTCTCCAAATTATTTTGGGAACATTTACAAATCCACACAATAATTAATTTAAAATATAATTTAATCACTCAAAAATCTCACTAATATTCACATAAAATTAATAATTTCTCAAGAACATGAGACCCCTAGTTTAAATAAAATACAAGGTATTTTCCTGGGTCTAATGCTCCTGCATCAGACTCCCAAGGTTGAAAAATGATCATGATCTCCTGATCATGCATTCCAAATCTTTGTCTGCCTGGATCCCACACCTTGTTCTACAACTTATCATCTATATCTGCTGTCGTATGCTGCTTTTCTCCAGGTCTCCATATCTTATGCTGCCTTTCTCCACTCACTACACTTTCACAATCTGTCTCTGTCTTCATTTTGCTGCTGCTGCTGCTTCTCTTCCTTGCCGATGTCTTCCTCTGAGACACTTTAAACATGATTCTTCTGATTAATTCAATTTCTCGGTCCAATAAATCTTCAGATTACTGATTTCTCACTGCCTGCTGAGCTCTTACTTGCTCAGTTCTTACTTCTATGCTTGTTTCCATTCTTACCGCCACCCAATCATCCATGCCCTCTTTTTTTCTGAAACAAAAAAATTCTTATCTTCTTTCTCCTATCAGCAACTTACTGAACTGGTACATTGTGTACTCCCTTCTGCTATCTTCATCTCTCTGCATCTGCAATTCCCAATTCTGAAATTGAGATTCTTCGTGCACTGAATCTCGATCATTCATCATCATTTCCAGTAACATAACTTCTTCATCCCATGGATTTGAAATTTCCACAGAATTCTCGCCTTTCTTCTTCATTTGACTGCTCAACCGAGTCAAATGTTCTTCAGCACCTATAATAACACCTGTATTCACAAAACACTTGTTAAAAAAAAAATCATAAGGCATCAGTGCCTTACTTCCTTCTGCCAGCACCTCAGTATGCTGTTCTGAATTTTCCATCTTTGTCAGCACATCAGTATGCTAATCCAAACTTTTCAAAGAATTCTCTGTATAATTCCCAAGACTATCAACTAGTCTTTCTCTCACACCATCTATCTCCATTATGTCTTTCTTCTCTTGTTCACTGTACTGAACTCTGCCTTCTGCTGCAATCTCCCTATCATACTCCGAATTCTTCAACAAATATTCCAGCAACACAATTTCTCTATGGCATTGCTGAAGCATAACATCATCATGTATCATGCCTACATTCACACACAAACTTTCAGTTTGAAAATCACAAAGTTCAACAGTCTCAACTGTTGGTTTATATACCATCTTTTCAAGTTGATCCTCTTCTTTGTTCATAAGAACTTCCTCTTGTACTGTAACAGTTTCAAGTACAAACACATCACTTCCTTCTTCCTCAGAGAATTTATCTCCTGAAAAATTCTTTTCCATACTCGTGACAGCTTCACAAGATTGCACATCCTCCTCAGTAAAACCTGTAATCACATCAAAATTGTCAGCTATAAAAATACAAGGTTTTACATTATCCAGCTGATCTGGATTTACCCAATAGTTCAAGAAATCATCAACGATCTCCTCTTCTATTTCATCAATGGAAACCTCCACTTTCAACTCAGCTGCTCTGAGTTGTGTACACCCCAACTGTACATCCATCATCTGCTCAAGCTCCCTCAGCTCTTCTGTTAACTTCATGTTTATTTGTTGATCTCTTTTCTATTGTAGTTTCTACCATTTCACTTTCTTCCTCATGAGCCAACCCACTCTCTAGCTTTCCTCTATCCTCATCTTCAGTTTATCAAATTGTTTCCTAATCTCAGCTAACTCTTTGTCATATTCTGCATCAACTAACTGCTGTCTTATGCAATTTTCTTTGGCATCTTTCTCCCTCTTTCTACTGTGGCCTCTCTCTGAACCTCTGCTCTCTCCTTTATTACTTTCAGTAGTCATCTTCCTCGCCATGAGTTCCTCACCCATGATTTGCACCAAGCCTCTACAACAACAAGCTCTCCTGCTGCCACTTACCTCACCAATCCTTTCCTCTAGATCTTATCTTTTGGTAATCACCGGTCCTCTGCTGGAACCTTTCGAGCATTCTCTTCTGCTCCTTCAGGCTTCACTCATCTGCAACTTTATTCAACCTCTGTTGAATCTTCAGGTTCTGCCACTCTCCCTTAGAATCCTTTACTGGACTCCTTCATCACTACAATCTAGCTGTGATTTGCTTCTTTCTGCTGAGACTTCCTCAACCTACTTGCAACCTGAACTCTCTGCAAACAAATTTCAAACCAGAGTAAAATATCATCTCACAACTCACCTTCAAGATCCTGTTGATCTTGCTTCACTTCTTCAACTGCATCTCTGTGCTGCAATCTTCATTAGTTTCAAAATCTGTTATTCATTCATCACATGCAATTAATTCAACTTAAAAAAACTTGAATCCTGACACAGAGCTATTCCCAACTCTGATACCAAAAATGATGCAGGTAACCCTGCAAAACCCAGAATCTCGCCAACACTATGCATATAAAAATGCATCTCAAATAACTGCCCAAATAAAACTCCAGCTTTGGGAAATTTCACAATTACTATCATTTGCGGAAGCTCCTCAATCATATGCTTCAAAAACCATAAACCCAACAATCAAATTTCCATGCAATCAAACCCAACTTCAATAAGCATTTAGAACCCAAATAATCCTCTCACTATATGACTCTTTACTAACATTCATTTATGTAAATGTTTCTCTTCAACTTAATAGGATGGCCACTATCTTTTTACCATATGGATTTGGGTTAAATTTCGAGGTTCCAACTCTAATACACTTGCGCCCTTTGAAACTTCTAGGTTTGATATTTGTGAGCAAACCCAACGCACTCACCCATGTTTGATATTTGCGAGCAAACCCAATGCACTCACTAATGGCTTTTTATACTGGAATTTAAAATCCAAGTTCAATAAAAGAAATGCACCCATTGGAAAAATAATACCACTGCATATTGGTTTTATTCATCACAATATAAATAAGATTCCAACTTGCTCTCTATGCTGAAGATTGTGTTTCAGCAACATCACTGTTTTAATGCCAGCGCTCCCAATTTATATTCAACCAGAATTCAAATAACAACAATCTGGCCTAGGCAAATTAACTTACCTCTCATCCAACCAATAACACAGGACCTCAACGTTTGTTCACTTCAGGATTCCACCCTTAAAACTCGAATGTTACATCGAATTTTACTTCTGCAAAGTTAATTCCTGATCAGATGATTCTCAGCGCTCTCAATTCGCACCTCTGCAATTACTGTGGAATTGCAATTTCTATACACAGTCTTAAATGCCCAGCATTTGATTCATACAAATTTTCCAGCGCTAATATAGTAGAGATCGATCCCCCATCAATTTCATTACAAAACATGGGATTCAGTTCACAATTCGATCTGGCATTTAAAAACAGAATTTGTTAGACATATTATACAATTTCAAACCTGTCCAATAAAATTCCAGTTGATTGTATACCACCCAACCTTCAACGCTGTTGAAGTATTTCAAACAAATTCAACCACCTTTTCGATCCTTCAAAACCCTCTTCCACGGTATGTCCTCTTAATAAGTCGAACTCACATCATTGTCCAAGCCAATGTGCCAATACCAATTCTTCTTCAATCCTTCCTTACGCACCTCCGGCATTGATCGATTATTGTTCTATCGATTCAAATAGACAAAACTCAAACCACCTCAACTGCAACTATAATAAATCGATTCCATTAACCTTCTTCCTTTAACGCTGTAGCTCCTCATGTATGTTACAACTCAACGCTCTTCCTCTGCGTCGATATTTAAATAAGTTCCTTTGCATTTCAATTGAACTGTGCCAACCTTGAAATCGACTTCCCAAGCCGACATATCAATCCCAACTTGATTGATAGTCGATCCAGTCCTCCTCCAGGATGATCGATCTGCTCTTCTTCACAAATGCAGATTTAACTCACTCCAAAGCAAGAATCGATGTTAATTAAAAAAATCAATTCTCTTCTTATATGCCTATTAAATCAGACATATTCACAAATCAAATTCAACAACACTCATAAGGCTCAAAATTCAAAATCCCCATATGTATATAAAAACAAACATTTACAAAGAACTTTCTGTTCATGGCCAGATATTCAAATCAATGGCTTGCAAACTTGCTGTCCAAACCTCACTATCTATTTTTCTCTATTTTCCTCCTCTTATTTTCCTTTGAGGATCATAAATTTATACAAATTGAATTGAACCAATTTAGGTTCAAATCCCCTTAATCACTCAACAAGTCCTTAATTATCTCAACAAATCCTACAATCTAGATTTATCCCTAAAATCTTGAAACTAAATCTATCTTAGGCTTTATTATTAATTCTTAGATATCTCAAGTCTAATTCTCTCATGTTCTCCAAATTATTTTGGGAAAATTTACAAATCCTCACAATAATTAATTTAAAATATAATCTAATCACTCAAAAATCTCACTAATATTCACATAAATTAATAGTTTCTCAAGAACATGAGACCCCTAGTTTAAATAAAATACAAGGTATTTTCCCAGGTCTAATTCTCCTGCATCACTATTTGATACCTCTAAGGCTGGGGACACATCTTGCCTATTATTATAAAATCATTGATTGTAAAACTAGCTTTAGCTCCTCTATAAATTGAGCACATATCTTAGTATTTGAGGAGGAAGAATTTGAGTAGAGAAATGCTGGTGGAATTTCAATTGAGGAATTGATTTGAGTGACATGTTGCTGGAGAGATGTGCATTGTAATGAGGTTGGGATGCTGCTGGAGATGGTGACACTAAATCAATCACTGGGTTGTAACCTCCCTTTCTATCCATTAATAAAGATTGTTTCTTACTTTCCCACGTGTGTATCTGTATAAGCTCATGTATTTCATATTATGAATTCTTATCTGATGTATATGGTTTTTTTTAAATTTATTTAACTAAATAAATTGAATAGACATCTGTGTTATTGCTATATTTTTCTGTTTAGTGTTCATTCTTGTAGGAAATATTTTAGGACATCTAGCTTGGATTTGAAGGTACAACAAGAGAGACAGAAGGAGAATAGGAAGCGCTTGGACTCCAAGTAAGTTATTTGATCTGTTCTGTGTGTCTATTTATAGTTAGGAAAAGTAGTTGCAAAGTCTTTAACCTGTTTTTCTAGATGAGCACTACATCTAGGGAAGAATGTTTTATCCGTAATCCATAATTTTGCATAAAAAACTGGTGTCTCCACTGGGGAGTTTACCCTTCATCCTTAGTGTATCTACCTCTGATTTTCTTTGTTTATTCACCCAATAGCATTTACTCAGAAATATTAGGCTTTTTGAAATCCAAATTTGCATTAGAAGTGTGTTAAGCAGTTGTATTTTTCCTTATACACTGCACCCAATGCACTGTTGGATAGGACAAAGTGATTTGCATAGCATTGTCTCCCATTCAGGCCTTCTTTGCAATGCATTGTCTCTCCTTAGAGAATGTGTTGCCCCTTAAAACCATCAAAATTCCACTGAATTTTTCATTGCATTTTGTTTTCAGTTTGTTGTCTGTTGTGTTTTAAAGAGCCTGATACCTCAGATTGACCAATGATCGTACTTACTTCTTCTTCCTTTGAAAGAAAATCTTGTTCAATGTTTATTTAAAGAGTTTTTCTTTATCATTGATGAATTAATTTCAAAGTATTTTCATTGTTGCATTAGATCCATTTTCCTTTGAAAAATAAAATTGTCGTTTAATTCTTCATTTCCTAATAGGAGAAATTATTGTTAAATTCCTCATTTTTCCTTCAAAAGAGAATTTTTTGTTTAAATTCTTCATTTCTAAAAAGTAAAAGGCATTTTTATTTATTTATTTGGTGCAATTATTTTCCTTTTCTTCATTCATAACATCAAAGGAACTGAAAAGAAAAACTTTCATTTTCATGTAGTGGATTGTGTGTTTTGCAAAAGGAACAATTAGGAAAGCTGCATTTTAGTTTGTGCTCTTTGTTTGTTTTCTCTCAAATTGACTGCTCTTTCCCTCTAATAGCTAGGATTTTCATTGAAAAACTAAAAGTGAAAGATTTCTTATCATTTTAGCTTGAATTTTTGGAATTTCCAATACATCATCGCGGTGAACCTTCAAAGGCAAATTGATAAAAAAGATCAACTTACAATTTATCTCAATTTACCTAACAAAGCATTGGAACCATAACGGTAACATTTAGAAGGTCTAGGCTAGAGACGTGTTCTTGCTTCGTAAAACATAGCAATTGTCATTAATTGTTTGTGATACATTTCGAGTATGATACCTCACTCCATGTACATAAGTATATCGTAGCCCATCCACGTAATTTCGGGTATATCGGGAGGTGTTACAGTACGAAAAGTATAAAGGGGTGCTCTCACTGTTCAGTTTCGCATCAGACAACGTTTATACGGAATTGGGCCTCCACGTACCTTCAGGCATATTTTGGAGGACAAATTTAGGTTGCTATCCATCCATAGTGAATCGAGTCGGCCGCCTTGTAAATTGTGATACACCAAACACAACATTCGGGGAGATTGCCTGCCTGTACTTCTTGGTTTGCCAGGAGGTATTCTACAGTTCACAGTTTCTTGGTAAACCTTTTGGCTAGCATTACCATTTTATTTTATTTTTATTTTTTTTTGGTTAAAATAAATCAGTAATCGTGGAAGAAGAAATTCCTTTCCCTTTTCATTCACATAGATTAGCATTGAAACCACCTTTACCATCAGAAGTTACTCCTGGTCGGTGAAGGCAACAACACTCTATCGAATCAAATACTATTCGTACCTCTGGTGAAACATCATCTTCCCATATACCAGAGTTAGCTCAAGTTGTTTCTACACATCCTAGTTCGTCTACTATTGTCGAGACGGAGTCCCCACAGCTATCTGTGGTGACGATCCATCCAATCAGTGAGACCATATCTCATGGACCCGACGTTGTTCGACTAGAAGTTGATCCAGGTCCTATCTCTTTTTTTCTAGAACATCTGAATCCCGAAGTTGAATAACTAGAAGTTGTTCCTGCATTGGTCATCCCACAAATTTCTATAGCCATTAAATCTTCCATATCACATAGTCAACCTCCTGAAATATCCTATCAGCGAAATACTTCCACTTGGTTTAATTTCAATTAAATAAATCCCACAAGACGAGACACCTTTAACTCCAACCCATTTTGGGGAGGACCTCTACTTCTACGATTCTTTTCCTCAATCACCACCCTATGATTTTGTTGATCTTGTTCCTATTTAAAATCCCTTCAATCCAAAAGGGTATACATTTCGTCAAGAAACCATGCCTGAACCAACATCTTTGGTTGGGCCATATATTCCAATCATGTCAGCACCTGCCCTCGCTACCCCATTGATTATTAAAACTTCACCAGAGTAATATTTTCATGGTGGCCCTATGGTCCCATCGGGTTATAAATATTTATCTGTAATTTTCTCTGGTGCATCTTCAAACCCATGGACTTTACAAATTCCATCGTTTGGTATTCTAATTGGTAAACCTACAATGAGTATTGAATGACTTGATCCTTTATACACATCAACAAGGCAATATCAAGCTGGTCCTTCTGGGTCTATTCCATCAAGTACCATATCAACTGGAATCCAAACATTTGGAGAGAAATATTTTCTGTCTTATTATCCTCTTCATGCTGGGGGAAACCTTTTCTCACCCACTATGACAGTACTCCATCACTTTTTGGTCAAACTAATGTCGAAATGTATGTTTTTCAATGGTAGCCCACTCTGCCTATCCAACCACAAATGGTTGTACACTCGTATCAACCAGTTCAACCTGCTACACCCACATCATTTCCACTTGTTAATACATATTTACCCCTGTTACAGAATCAAAATTTTGTAACCTTTTCAAGCAGATCCTTCAAATCAATACCCTCAAATATTGGGTCCAAAAACTCCAAATCCTTTAGTTAATTTACAACAACCTGTATCAACCAGTTCAACCTGTTACACCCACATCATTTCCACTTGTTAATACATATTTTCCCCTGTTACAAAATCAAAATTTTGTAACCTTTTCAAGTATATCCTTCAAATATTGGGTCCAAAACTCCAAATCCTTCGGTTAATTTACAACAACCTGTATCTAGAATCATTTATTCACAAGCTAGTTTACCATTTTATGGGATGTCACAGCCACAACCAGGTTATACATATCCTCAACCGAATGCAAGTTATTCTAGTTTTGGTTATAACATTGGTGGACAGATCCCTTGGCATCCTTAGGCACAAATACCTTAGACTTCATTTCAACAAGTATCATATCCAGGTTTTGGTCAACAGAATCCTCAAGTGTTTTCTTATCAAAACAACCCCTATCTGGGTTACCAATAGAAGATCCCTTATGTTGGTGCTAAAAGGCCTGTTTCTCAAGAAATTCCATCATACCTTGGCTATGCTCAACCTGACATTAATAGACAGTTGCCCTTTGTTGCAACTTTAGAGTTACCAGATTTAAATCGGCTAACTAATGATCCAATAAACTATGCTCCTTGGTGACTAGTGATACCTTACAGATTACTCTCAGATATTCCTAAGTTCAATGGAAACCCTGGGGCAGACCTGTAGACTCATGTCATGACTTATCATTTGTGTTTTTCATCAAACTCCTTGAATGATGATTCTGTTCGACTACATCTTTTCCAGCATACGCTCACAGATCTGGCTGTAATATGGTATATTGAGTTACCTAGAGCTTCTTTTGATAATTTCACTACCATAGCTACTGTCTTTCTGACTCAATTATAGTTACCCATATGATATGAAATTGGAATGGAACTCTTGACCAATTTAAAATAGAATAATGCTACTCACATTTCTGATCATATTCATGAGTGGCGTCATCGACATAGAATGGTTAAGACATTTGTTCCGGATCAGCTCCTTGCTGAGTGGTTCATTAAGTCCCTGTTACCATCTATAACTGGAGATGTGGCTAAGGGTGGCATCATCACAGAAGAGCAGGTTATTACTCATGCCCAATATTTAGACCTGATTTATACTTAGTCTAGCATGCTCTATGAAAAAAATTCCTAATGCGCCAAGGTCTAATTTTACTGTTCCTCCTCAATTGAAGGACTCTCATGCCGCAGACGACTTGATTGGCACTACAATTACACATCATACTATTGCATATAATACTACACCTTCTTCTGAAATTAATGTTGTGTCGTTTGACAAAGGAAAAAGTGACAAGCAACCCAGAAGTAACAAAAAGGGGAAATCTAAGAAAAAAACAAATTTCTAACCTGCAGGAAAGGTCATCTGATCAATCGTTTGGACCTAGGAAACCTTGTTATCCATGAATAATCTGTAATGAGGAACACTTTGTTTGGGATTGTCCTCACCATGCTAAAGTCTCAAAAATAATTAAGACTTCCAATGCATCAGTTGTGTTGACAAATCTGTTTCCAAATCCGGAGACAAATTTGGTTGCTACGGATCCAGCTTCTAGTTCTCAAGTACTTATGTTATCTATCACAAAACCTTTAACAGATATTTTGGTGTCAACGTGTAATAAAAATTATGGTAGTTAGGCCACTGATCAACCTACTACCTCGACTATGAATCTGTCTACGGAATCAGTACCACCTACTGGTATTCTTGAATTGACAATTAAGCCACCAAAGGGAGTAATTAACAAATTGACATATAATCCTTGAGCAAGAGCTGCTCAAAATTATAATATAGTTGAAGATTTGGCTCAACCCCCTTCAGCTTTGTCTGCTCTTGAGGTATTACAAAATTGTCCCTCCCAAAAATAGGCTTTATTGTCGGCTATTGGTGGAATTGATCTGACCGATTCTAATATTGTCGTGTTTAATCATATGGGCTATGTGCCACAACTACTAGCATAATTGGAATTCTCCATACAAGTAAATTTTCTCAATCACCTTGTTCATCGTACTATTTTTTATGAGGGAGCATTTACATGCATTATGTCTCTAAATTTTTGGAATTCACTTGGCTCGCCATGCTTATCTCAATCATCAACGACATTGAAAGCTTTCGATGGACATACATATAAGGGTTGTGGTATTATTAATAACCTGCATGTTGAACTAGGGGGAAAAACAGTGAATGTTGATGTTGAGGTTGTTGACGGACCCCTTGACTATAATATTCTACTTGGAAGGCCATGGGTATATGCAATGACTGCAATTGTTTCTACATATTTTAGAATGATTTCCTTTCCATATAGATGTACTATCACAGTCATTAATAAACTATCCTTCTTTTCCTCTGCTTCACAGGTAACTAGAAGTGTTCTGTTTGTTCCCGCACCCCAACTAGCACTTCAGAACATTGGTGTAGGCCTCTTAAAGGATTCCACTCTTATGGGAACCTTTGCATTATCGCTACTCGCGACATCGGTATAAATTTCAAGCATCGAGACCTGCTATAGGATCTCTTCCACTCTATATAGCTTAAGGGAGAGTACGGGTGATTCTGAAATTGTTACGTTGGATGAGTTTTTTCTGCTGAGCCCTATTGAGCTAGCATAGAAATCAATCTATCTGGCTTGCATGACGAATCCGAAATAAACATCGCCGGTTGTTTGGGTTGATCATTCCTTATATTTTGGTACTCCATCTGATCCATTTTCCTCAATTTTCTTGATAGATGAGAATATTTTGGAAGCCGTGATGATAGAGGAAGAACCATGGGAATATTATCATCATCATTCCCATCTTCTTGATTATGAAGAAAATCATCTTAGTGAAATATATCACCCATCAATCAAAAAATTCTTTTCGAATTCTTTACCTATTAATGAAACCAATTCTGAGTGAAATATAGAATATATTTTAACCAAACCTGGAGTTGTATAAAATATTCATGTCGGTGTGTCTTGTTCTCCATCAGAATTCAAATCATATCACTCTCTATTTCATGAATTCTGTGATGTATTTTCTTGGTCTTACGGGGAAATGCCAAGCATAGATACTAGTATTGTTGAAAAAACTATTAATATGTATCCTAATGTCAAACTGGTGCGTCAACGGCTTCATCCTATTCATCCAAAGAAAGCCACTACCATCAAAGCAGAAGTTGAAAAACTTTTGTGTGCTACTTTCATTTACCCTTTTCCGCTAACTGAGTGGGTTTCCAATATCGTTCCTGTCATGAAAAAACAAGGAACCATTAGAGTGTGCATTGATTATCATGTCAGTCATCCATAATTTTCACTATATAAAGATGACTAAGTATTGGTTCTATATTTCCAGAAACATTGTTCATGAACATTGCAAGTTCTAGAAATATCACTACCTTTATTATCCTTAAGATAAATTTTTCACTATTTTATCATCCCATCATGTCAAGCTCAGATCACCCATCCCAGAATACCCATCATGGGCTCATGTCACTCATTTTGTCTTTGTTGTTTCACCTTTGGCCTCATCCCTCTATTTTGTTTTGCCTAACTCCTCCTTTGTCCATCTAGGGCTTTTAAGGGAATTTTTCTTAGTTACATGACCTCCATGGTTAAACATCAACAAGGCTTGTATCTTGATTCTCTTATACCTCCTCATATCCTTAATATACCTTCATAAATACTTCCCATTAATCCTATCCCTTGAACTCATCATTTTTCTACAAAACCTAGCTTATTGCTACAATTTGACACTTTTCGAGACTAGGCCTGTGTTTTTCCCTTTTGGACCCTTTCCCCTCACTCAAATATTGAAATTACACTTTCCCCTACTCTCTAACATTTATCCCTATCCCCAAAAATTTACCCAATAATTCAGACAACCCTTAACCCCTTCATTCTCCTCCCTCTGCAAGGCAGTCCTAAATCCCCTACACCAAACCCTAATTTCCTCTTCCAACTAAGCTAGGGTTTGATATGAAAAGGAGGCACAAGAGAAAAGGATTCATTTGATATATATTATCAGTAATCATAAGTCCATACCAACTCATAAACATCATGCCTCCATCATTTTCCAATAATTCATTGCAAGAGACAAGCCATGTGTCATGCCTAGGGCCAGTTTTTCTTCAAATTATGTTTCTAAACAAACAGAGATGAATTTGACAAACGTGAGAGAGATTTTTGTCCACAATAGGGCCATGAAGAAAAACCTCCTTCAATTTTTACACATGTATCATGGTTTTGGAGCAATATAAAAGATACAGGTGTCACAGGAGAATTTCTACAGTGCTGGAGTGACGTAGGGAAAATCAGGTTTTCTCATAGCTGGAGTGTCCAAATGACTTTTTTGATGATTCAAATGACAACTAGAATTGAAGTTCTTTCCAATGATCTATCAAGAGCTAAATTTTTATTTACGAAAAAACTCCAAAAGTTTTATGCACCAGCACTGTGAATTTTTGCACCATGATTCAACACTTTTTGACCAGTGTTGGGAAAATCAATTTTGGATAGGTAAATGGACACCAAATGTAAAAACAAAAGAATTTTTTGAAATTACACTCAAAAATATTTCCAACGAGCTATCACAGATCTCATTCCAACACCGGGAAGGCCTCCAAATGCCTTTTGCAAATTGGCATTGTGCACAGACGGAGTGGCGCTGCGCACAGAGGAAATTTGGCCAAGGTTGCCAAAAAGTGGCCAAAATTTAGTTTTTTTCTCCTAAAAGTTTGACCCAGGCTTCTAAACAAGGTGAAAAATTTTGGTGGTCACTTTTCTTTGCCCTCCAAGTGTTATTTTTTCATCCATAATCAAAGAAGAATAAGGTTAAGCAACTTGATCCAAGACTGATCAAAAGCCATTCAAGAAAGGCCTCCTTGACCAAAACACAAATTTTGAAAGGGAAACAACTGTCCTTGTTCACATATCTACAAAAAATGATAAATATTGCTATCAGCATGATAAGAGGTAAGGTAATGGGGTAAGATCATAACTAGAAGACATCCACAAGAAGAGAAAGGCAACATGCCCGTGTTTAAAGAGAATTAGGGTTTTGTGATTGATTGACAAAAAAGTACTACCAAGAAAGGAACCATCACAAGGACCACAAGGACAGAATTGGTTAAATGAGTATATTAATTCCTCCTTCATGAAAAATAATATGGCATTCAAAAGATATCCAAGGTGTTCTCTAGGGTTTGTACAGGTAACATTGTTTCACCTACACCAAAGGAGAAATGGCAAAGAATATCAGTTTAGGGGGGCCTAATCTTTCCAAGTACAATCAAAGGCCTCAAAAATAATCAAAATAAAAGCAAGCATGAGGTTTAGTATCAAAAGGAGAAATTCATGCTAATCACAAGTTCATTGTTGAAGAAATGAGATGCCAAACTCCAAAAGAGACAAAGAAGACCAAAGGAAAATGTTTTGTTAGCACCTACACAAGATCAAAATTTGCCAAGTGCAAAACATGGTAAACTTGATGTACACATCTCTGTCAAAAAGACATATCACTATCAAATATACAAAGGGAAAAAGACATGTTTCAGGTCACCTACAAACAGAAATACCCAAGGAGGTAAAAATAGGGTTTTTAGTTTGATGAATATAT
Source organism: Pinus albicaulis (assembly GCA_034641835.2). Taxonomy (NCBI): domain Eukaryota; kingdom Viridiplantae; phylum Streptophyta; class Pinopsida; order Pinales; family Pinaceae; genus Pinus; species Pinus albicaulis. The sequence continues at coordinate 21,962 of CM076580.1, read as the reverse complement.
GCTAAAGGATAGTTTGAACAAGTGCCCAGGATTTCAAAAGAAAAGGGGATAAAAAGGACATCTACATCCCCTCAGCTAGCCATCGTCACAAAATAAGAAAATATGCCTTGAAAGAACTTTCAAAACCCTGCAAAATACAAAAGGTTGTAAGTCAAATGGAAAAAAGATTGAAAATCATAGTAAAGTGGGTTTAAAAATTTGATTTTTTTCACACAAAGGGTATAAAGGTGCCTTTTTTCCACTTCAAATTCATTCAGCCCTTGGAAAAAAGAAAAAAAATTCTTAAGGAAGAAAAACATAGTTTTTCTGGCCATTTTTGGCAAAAAAATTCGGGCGCTGCGCACAGGCAGTGGCGCTAGGCATAGATAGACTGGCGATGCACACAGGCAATGGCGCTGCGCACAGACATACTGGCACTATGTACAAGGGAGAAAATTCAGTGTTAAATAACACTGCACTACGCACAGAGGAAATTTAGCCAACGTTGCCAAAAATTGCTCAAAATCACTCTTTTTCCTCCTCAAATTTGCCCCAGGCTCCCGCACGAGTTAGACAAGATGATGACAGTGGTAATGAGGAACAAGAGGATGGTGAAGAATATGAAGAGATGGAAAGTCAAGATAACATGAACATTGATAAGGAAAAGGTAGAAACAGAGAATGATGAAGAGGGCAGCCAGGATAAAGGTCAAAATAGTAAGGAAAATTGACATGGCTAAGGGCAGCAGTGACACCGAAGAAGCAAGCCTCAATGATGCAGAGCAGAACAATGAAAAAGAGTTAGAAGATATGAACACAAATGAAGATGATGACAGTGCCAAAGACAAAGAGGAGAGTGGTCTTCATGATCAGCAAGATGATAGTGATGAAATTGCAGAGGGTGCCAGCGAAAATGATGACCCCAACAATGAAAAGACAAGTAGCTCAAATGAAGAACAAAATGACAATGAAGAAATAAGTGAAGATGATGAGAGTTCTGATGATGTTAAAGACAATTATGGGGTAGAAAATATGATGACTGATGATGCCATTAATGAAAATGAAGAAGTTGAGGGCTGCAACAAGGATCATAGCCATGATCAAGGCACCTACAAAGCCACCATCACACCTCTTCATTGAAAATTTAAGAACTCAAAGAAGGTAAAGACCAAGAAAAAATTAGAAACAAGGCTCAAGATTTTCCACAGGCTTCTCAAACCCCTTGAAGAAGTTGTCCACCAAATTTGAGGGAATTCTGAGCAAATTTTGTTTTTTTTTAACTTTTGAGGCCTCTGTGCGCAACACCCTTGGCACTACGCACAAATATCATGCATCATCAGCTTGCAAACTTAAAATTTTTGGATTCCTCTCATCTTCAGTAGTCTTCTCAGAAAATTTCAGACCATTTGGAGCAGTTTTGACCTTTTGACCCCCCAAAAGGTCAAAAAACACCTAAATTTTGACCATTCTGCCTCATTTTCAGGCAAGGTGTTACGCACAGAGAAGTGTTGGGAGAATGGATTTTTGGAAAGAAAAATATAACTCATTCATAAAACCAAAATAATTTCTAGAAAATAGACTCATAAGGCTTTCCAACGAGCCATCACGGAGCCAAATCCGACATCGGGAAGGGGTCCAAAACTTAGTCACAAAAGACTCTATTTTCTGCTAAAGTGACGTTCCAAAAGGATACTGTCTAAGTGTGTTTTGGACCAAAAGTCAAAAAAACACACTCATTTATTTCAAAAAGATATATTTGAGTTTTTTAAGGAAAATCACTCTAGAATTAGGTGGAAATAGTTATTTTTGCATTTATTTCTTAGGATATTATGTGCCTTGGGCCTTGCATGGTCTCTTGGCCATAAATGACATTTATGGTTGAAATTGACATTTTCCTACCATATTTAGGGTTTTAGTCCTCCTTTGATCCATAAATAGAGCATAAGGCCTTCATGGATTTGGTTGGAATTTGATGAGCTTTGAGAGCAATACATGGTTTTATGAGCTTGGAGAAGAAATTGGTGTTGTGGAGTTTATGAGTGGCTTGTTTCGCTTGATGATGGAGGAGATTGTTTGCAGGATTCCTTAGCTTGGTGAATGGTGATGTCTTCTTAATTTTTTTATGTTTCCTTGTTATCATTATGTTTCACTCTTCTTAGCTGCTATAAATCAGAAAAGTATAGGTTGAGACATGCTCTTTGAGGCACCTCAGTCCCCCTGTTTGTTATAGCATTAATGTTTTCCTCAGCTGGTTGTGTTTTAAGAATTCTTAGTTGCTCTTCAATCCCCCTTATGCTTGTTAATTTCATTTATGGATTAATATGCTAGTTAAAAAATATGATTCATAGTATGCCCTGCTTATTTGAGACTGTCTAAAACTCTGTCATGGAACCTTTCTTTGGAGTATTGTTTGTTAGGTTAAGTCAAAGAGGTCTCGTTCGATCTTGCCCTTTGTTCATGCCTACCAACTTGTTTCAGAGTTATTTATAGCTTTATTTATGATGTTTAGGAGTTCCCTCTTCATAGATTGAGTTATTGTGCTATCTTCTATGTTTTCCAAAATTCTGAAGGTGAATTTACTAAAGTTAGAAGCTCTTATGCTTTCTATGTTTCACTGGAATGTTTATCTTGGATATTTATTTGTTTAAAATATTATCATAGAGTAAATGGTTTACCCTAGCTCTTTCTTAGTATCTTGTGGTAATCATATTTAAGACCTCCTTGTTCATAGGTACTTGACAAAGGATTCTTGACTGCCCTTTGCCCTACCTTATTCACAAACTTGATGTCCATCCCATTTCACTCGTAACCTTAAGGATCCATTAACCTTGCTAGATTGGCCTTGCACTGCACTCTGATTCATTATTGAGACACCCTTGACTTTCATTGACTTTATAGCCCAATGGCTTTTATAGACTCTCATTCCACCTATCCCAGTTGACCATATTACCCAACCAAACAATCAACAAAACCCTACACTTAACAACTAGCCTAAAATCAAAACCCTAAGAGAAAAAAGAACACATCCTTTGCACCCAATAGAGAGAGCCCTCTTTGAGTCCAAGAAGGCTAAGTCCTAGGACTCCAAAGACTGGTTCCATGTTACCCTATCATTTGGTCTACCAATCTGCCAAATCACAGGACACTAACATATCAGAACATCAACATTGCTTGTCCAAAAGAAAACTATCCTACTCACTTTATCGACCGGATTATTGATGATTTTGTTGGATGTGAAATCTTTCATTCATGGATGGATTTTCCGATTACAATCAAATCAATATCTTCCCATAGGATCAACATAAGACAACATTCATCTGTCCCTGGGGCACATTTTCTTATAGGAAACTACCGTTTGCTTTAAAGAATGCTGGGGCAACTTTTCAAAGAGTAATGGATTATTCTTTCAATGACATCAAGCACATTTTTCAACCTTATCTAGATGATTTACACAAGAATTCACGAAATCAAATGATCACCTGATGCATTTTAGAGCCATATTATTACGCTACCGACACTACAAAATATGCCTCAATCCACATAAATGCATGTTTTGTGTTGGTTCTAGTCGTTTGCTTGGATTTTGTAGTCTCAAAAGAAGGAATTTGAATCGACCCATTGAAGGTTCAGGCTATTCTTTATTTTCCTGCACCATCAAATTTATTTCAGATACATAAACTTCAAGGAAAGGCTAACTTCCTAAGAAGTTTCATTCCAAACTACGCCAAAATGGGTAAAGGATTTACTTGACTCTTGAAAAAGGGGGTTCCCTTCCATTGGGACCAAGTTGCGAAAGATTCTTTGATGCTTTCAAGGATACTCTTGTCTGAGCGTCCCCTAATTATCAGAATTATTATTTCCTATATATTGTCGCGGCTAAAACACCCATTGCTATGGTTTTGGTCCAAGTAGAAGATGGAATTGAACATCCAATATATTATTTGAGTCGTAATCTCAATGATACAAAATTTAAGTATTCATACGTAGAAAATATTTCCTTGGCCACTGTTCAAGTTGTCCAAATATTTCACCACTATATCCTACTTCGAAAAACCACTTTCGTTTCGGATTGCAATCCCATGACTTATATCTTATCACGTCAATTTCTGGGGGAAAAAAATCCAAAATGGATTGTCATTTTGCAGGATTTTGATTTGGAATTCATCAAATCCAAGTCAAAGAAGTATTTAGTGTTAGTTGAGCTTCTCTGTGACCTTCCCTTTGATATTATTGCAACTACGTCGGAACCATCAATTCTTGACGAGTCTCTATTTATGATCGGATCATCTGATCCTTGGTATGGATATTTCATCATTTATCTCCAAACTCAGACTTTTGTCCTTATACCTCTCACTCTGAACAACAACATATTCGATACCATGCCAAAGATTATCTAATCTTCGGCAATACACTTTATCGTCGTGGTGTCGATACTATTTTAAGAAGGTGCCTCACTCATGAGGAGGACGAAAAGGTTTTAAATGATTTTCATGTTGGGGCTTGTGGTGGAAATTTATCCGAATACGCTACCGTGCAGAAGATACTCCACACTGGTTACCTTTGGCATACCATTTTTCGCGACTGCATCCTTGCGGTCAGAAGTTTTCATGCGTGCCAAATTTTTTATCGTAAAATCTGCAAACCGCCAGCGCCAATGCATCCTGTTGTCTCTCTGGGACCATTTTCTAAATGGGGTATTAACTTCATGATCTGCAATCCTTGTTCGTCTGGGGGGCATGGTTATATTATTGTCGCAGTCGGATACTTTACCAAATGGGCCGAAGCGATGCCTACATTCAACAACATAGGATAGACAACTACATTTTTTTTCTTTAATCATGTTATTGCACGGTTTGGGGTCCCACGAGATATAGTTACAAATCATGGGAAGAATTTTCATAAGCACATGATGACTGAATTAACTGCCAAGTTAGGATTGTCACATGATAATTCTACTCCTTATTTTCCACAATCAAATGGACAAGTTTAGTCTATCAACAAGATTCTTAAATGTATGCTTCAACGAATGATAGGAGTTCATAAAAGAAATTGGCATTTGATCCTGTACTCATCCTTGTGGGCGTAACGAACCTCAGTGATAAATGCAATTGGATTTACTCCCTTTCAATTGGTGTATGGTCTGGAAGCTATTTTACCAATCCAATGTGAAATACCGTCATTAAAGCTCCCATTTTCTCAGAGGACGACTTGGTCCTACTTTATGATCAAGAAGCTAATGTAATAGGTACCGGAAAATTTGAGCCATTATGGCATGGCCCCTATATTGTCAAAAGGGTTCTCGCTAAGGGTGCCTATGAGTTAGTTGATTACGATGGAATTCCATTGGCACAACCCAGAAATGGGTTGTATCTAAAATGCTACTATGCTTATCATGAGCGTAGTATTTTTTTGTATTATATTGTATATATATGCTATTGATTTGAATTCATTGTCTTAGTTTGTTTTTAGAGTTTTATTGACGTTAGTAATCCACTTTAAATTTCATTGCAGATGATTGAATCTTTGAAACCATTTGTTGGATATGTTGATGGTGCTAGTCGTAGTACGTAGAATCTATCCTCTGCAACGTGGGCTATTTTCGCTCTGAACGATGATTTACTGAGTTTTCAAGGGATTTTATTGATAGATCGACGAACAATATCGCTGAGTGTAGCAAGTTGATAGAACTTCTCTCTGATGCCATTTCATTTGGTATTAATCACATCATCATAAGGTCAGACTCACAACTTGTGGTATTACAACTTACTATTGTATATACTGTTAGAAATCCAACACTTCATCAATTGTTCCTAAGAGTTTGAATTTTGGAAAGACACTTTGATTTTATTCAATATCAACACATTTCCAGAAATTTGAACACATTGACTGATTCTTTGGCTAATCAAGTTTTAGACAGACATTTGCAACACATGTAAATAAAACATTCACATCATTGAATAGGATTGCATAATAAACATAAGAAAAAACTGAAATAAAATAGATAGATAGTTATAGGTTTTTACAAAACTTGTGCCCAAGACACATTGGTCATCTGACCTCAAAATGTATTCAAAATTTCAAAAGTAAACTAGTGGTGCTCGTGGTAACATGCTATAGATCTAGCTATCCTACGTAGTAACCGCATCCAATGATTAGGAACACCTATAAAAGTCCGATCACAGAGTTAACATAATTTCAACCAACTTTGGGATTATAGGATCTAGCCCTCCTGAATCCGGAGAGGTATCTCTCCAATATGTACAAAGATGGATTTGTCTTTGAAGTTTAGGGTAATGATATTAGGCTAGTTATGGAGTCCAAGGGTTTGTTTGGTTTTTTGGATGGTTGAACATAGTTGATGTCTGAGGCGGAAAGATCTATATGCAAATAGGTTCAAAAGTGAGAAGTTGCAAGCAAAAAGAGTAAGCTTTGATCAAGAAGAAAGATGATGGTAGGTTTTCAGTCCATTGGGCTATGGAGTCATAAGGGGATTTAATTGAAACAATCAGGTTCAAGAGTGGTCTATGGGGCAAGTCATCTATGCCTCAAGATCTCTTTAAGGTTTGATTTATGGAATGGAGTGATACATTAAGAAGGGGAAAATAAACAGATGCAGAACAAAGAGCAGCTTAGGATCCGGTAAGTACTTTGAAACTATCCAGCCTTTGACCAGGCACTTAAGAAAGACATGAAAGCAAACTAGGATCTGGTAAGTACTTTGAAACTAGACAGCCTTTGATACACTTCCAATAGAAAACACATAAAAAACAAAGGGAAACTTGAAGGCAACCTTTGGAGTAGAAGCTAGCGGGTCGGGCTCACCAGAAATCCTCTCCTAGATCTTCTTTACTTGGTTGCTTTCAGGAAAATCACAAATATAACACAAAATGGCCTAAGATCTGATAAGTACTTTGAAACTAGTCAACTTTTAACACATTCTAAGGGAAACAATCAGACAGTTATGAAGACAAGTCTGGGACCAGGGCTAACCATATCTTCCTTCAGTTCATCCTCACAAAACATATATTGAAAGTAACATTTAAAAACAATATCCAACTAAGACGATAGGACGAGGGAACACCAACATGCCTATGCCTAAACTGAATTAATCATTTCCAAATAACACAGATAGAAGAAAACATTCTAAATAAAGATTTCCCAGCCGGAGAAGGTTACTGGTATACAATAGGTCCTAACTCTGTTTAAACTGTTCTTTACAGCAGAAAATGAAACAAAATGGAAACATAAATAAAACACAAGTTACAATAAGAACAACATCACCATCAGCTTAGACCAAGATCCCATAAATCAACTTGTATTGATGCTCCAAACCGGTTACAATCTTTAAATCCAATGTGTCAATTCATCTTTCTTTCAAAACCTAACTTATCTATTACAAGCAGAGATCCAAGAGCTAGTGAAATCCTATCTACAATCAAGAGTCTTCAGCTCAGTTACAATTACACTACTTCAGCAATTACATTAACAACCAACCCCTCACTCATCTTCTACTAAAGTATTTATAGAAGGATGAGGAGGTGAGATCTGATAAAATATCTAAAAATATAATTAATACAGAGTTAATGTCTTCATGGCCCTTGGGAAGCTCGATGAAGAAACTGCACAGGTGTTTCACTGCATTAACTGATTTACACTTATGATTTAAGCTCGGTGGGAGCCCTTGTTGACCTTTGAGGCTCTGTGTTATGCTAGGGTTACTCTGCCGACATCTTTTGAATTAAATTATTGGCGAAATTTACCCTTAGGTGGTGCTGTGAGGCTGATATTTGATTCTGAGCAATAACTTCGGCCCCTGATTGAATACTTTGAGGCACAGGTGGCGTTTTAGTCGCTGGGAGGAATCAATTTGCCTCCTTTGGTGACGGTGGAGGGTTTCCAGATGAAACACTTTAGGTTTTCCTTCAAATTGTGTTTTTAGATCGGGGATTAGGCGTTTGATAACTGTCTTAGCCTTAATCCCCATAAATATGTCCACCTATGCTCTGTTCTGGTTCATTTTTAGTCTTCAACATCTAATACCCTTTCTCTGCATTGATCTTCATGTTTTTCTATTATGGAGGGTTGCGCAGGGCATATAAGGCATCAATGCCTAATAAAACATCAATGGACGTGATATTTACCCCTGCAGATGATCTTCCTCGGAGGAAACGAACAAAGGAGGGTCGTCACCCTCTGTCGCCGAACCCTCTTTGGAAATGGCGGAAAATACATTCAAACCTGCAAAAACATGAAAAAACGTTATATAATCCTGCGTATTTGGTTTACTACATTGGGGACTGTGCAAAGGAGCGTGGGCCATTGGATGGCATCATCCAATGGCCAGGATCAAATCTGGGTGATCGTGGAATGGGTGATCAGAGGATTAAATCGGAGCCGTCGATCTGCAGAGATCGACGGTCAAGATCGAACGGGGCGATCAATGGAGAAGGATGAATTTGAGCCGTCGATCGCGCAGTGATCGATGGTCGGGATCGGGCAATGGAAATTCAGAGGAAAAATGTTGACCGGGCAACGAAATCAGGAGTTTAAATGTGAGCTGTCGATCTGCAGAAATCGACGGCGAAGGTTGATTTTCTGTCGCGCGGGGGCCTGGCTAAACAACGAGCAGGTTGGTTAACGGTTGAGCAGATCGGGGGATTGAAAACTGACGGATGGGAGGGGTTAGATCAGACGACGGAGGTGAATTCCGCTAGGCGTCTCTGGTATGAAATTTAATGCGCGAAATGTTTCGGTCGCGCGGCAGTTTTGAAATAGTTTCGAGGACACGCGTCACCCAGCATATGGAATCGCTGGGTCCGTGGGAAATACTGCCGGCTATGGATGGGTGGTGCGGAGTGAAACCACCGGTTTTCACACAATGAACGCGGGCGCGGGGACCAGCACGAGAAATAGTTCGGCTCCGTTGAATGGTTTTTGATCGGACGGCGGAGATGAACTGCGGGGGGCCAAGCTGTACGGACACGAGACTTTTGGAGCAACCCCCCGTAGTGAATGGCAGCCGTTAGATTAAGTCTTCACCCATCCCGAGGAGTCAACTATGGGGGCACCAAGGTTTGACCCTATGGATAGAGCAAAGCCCCCGCAGGGGAAACGCTTCAGTCACGGCGTCGGTTCACATGGAGAGAAAAAGGCAGGGGCTTAGCCTGAGGGGCTTAAGTCCAACGCATAGAAAAAGTGTGTTTTCTATGGTTTTTTAAGGAGATAAAGGCTTTCGGTAAGGTCAAAATAGTGGTTTTTAACCTTATAAAAGGGTTTTTAATGAAATGAAAAAGGGAGAAACATGAAACTGTGGGGTTTTCATGGGAAATGGAGAATAGAAAATGAGGTTAGTGGTGGAAAGAAGAAAAAGGGAAAAGGGTCCTTTGCAGAAGTACTTTGGTTTTTAGAAATCAGCAGGATTTCTAAGTTCTGAATGGAAACAATAGTGAATATTAACCAAGGATAGGACATTATCAAAAATTCTTCAAGTATCGGCAATTTTAATCATGAAATTGTTTCTTGAAGGCTATCCAACATTATTTAGCCACCATCTGATATGACAAAATTTTATGGGTGGCTAACAGTGGCTCCACTTGGGGATGGTGCCTTCTTGAAGGCATCAAGAATTCAGACTTGATTTCTCTGGAATGTTGAACATGTGCCTCGTCCTTTGAATTTCTCTTGCTTTTCTCTAAAAAATAATACCAGTTATGAAAGAACAAATGGACTTCATCAATACAACTTCTACCTACCCAATCCTACTGATCTAACATTTTTTCTTCATCCGAGTGCAGTTGGGTTGGAAAACTCTTTTCACAACATTTTATTCTTTTGAAAGAATAAAAACTAATCTAACTCTACTGCTTATTTCTCCTTAAACTCAGATTAAACAGTTGAGCTCAAATATTTCTCTACCTAATCTACTGTCTGTTGGGATTAAACTGTCCAAGAGACTTTCATTCTCTAAATTCTAAAGCGGAAATTTAAAAACAGCCAAGTCAAGATTAAACTATTTGGCTTGCTGTGGTCTATGGCATAAACAACAAGCTACACATAGACATTATTTTGCAAGAAATTTAAATAAAAAATGGAAGGCTTGAGATCTGAAAGTTGAGCACTTCCTTCATCTTTTTCATAGCTCTGTTTTTGCTTTTTCTTTGAGCTCTTCTGGTTCATATTTTGAGCTGATTAAAACCAGGTTTACATTTTGTTTGACTCAGAAAATAAAACAGTTTTGAGTCATCATCTATTTGGAAACTTTGGTTCAGATTTTGAGTTTATTTGAACCTTCAATTTCTATCCTAATTTTATCTACTAATAAGCCAAGATTGAAAAGTTTGGCAAATCACATTTTCTACCTTATCAACAATAAATTGAAAACTAGTTAGTCAAGTTTAAGCTATTTGAATAGCTAGAAGTGTGTTTTAAGAGTGGCATTTGAGCTTGCACACTTTCAGCATTTTTTTCTCTTTTTGGCATGGGGCTTTGCCTTTCTTGTTTTCATTTCTTCCCTCTTTTCTTTCTTTTCTCTTTTTTTTGTATTTTTGATTTTTTGATAACTTTGAATGCAATGGTGGATGGACTATTCATAATGGAAAAAGATAAAAAGGCTTCAAAACATAAAATGGATCAAGAGAAGTAATGCTTAAGCATCCTGCCATTGACAGGACCCCCAAACAATTTTGTTCCATCCAGTTCCTGCAAGAAAAATGCATTATTACCAGCAACTGAATGAATAGAGTAAGGGCCAAGCCATAGGTTATCAAATTTTCCATGCTTGCCCTTTTCTTCCCTTCTTGAGTCCCACTTCAAAACTTTGTCCCCAATCTTGAAATTGCTGGCCTTTGTTCTTTTGTCAAAGATCTTCTTGATACTATCTTGCTTCTGCAATGCTTTGTTATACACTTCCTCCCTGGTTTGCTGAAGATGAATGGTTTGATTTATTCTTCTGATTATGTCATTTTCTTCAGTCTGCAACTCTTGAATTAATTTCATAACTGGTACACCAAGGCTGTTAGGAAAACTTGCATCTGTACCATACACAAGCTGGAATGGTGACATACCAATAGATTTCCTTAAAGTTAATCCGTCAGCCCAAAGTGCATGGATTAGCTTCATGTGCCAAGACTTTTTATTGTCCTCCAACAGTTTCTTGATTATGTTCACTAAGCTTTTGTTGGAAGCTTCTGCAAGTCCATTACCTTGAGGGTAATAGGCTGTGGAGTGTCCCAATGTTATCTGATACTTGTGACAGAATTCAACCATTTTCTTCGATCCAAATGTTGTTGCATTATCTGTGATGATCTTGGTAGGACAGCCAAATCTGGAGAGGATGTTAGTCTCCATAAATTTTATGATAACTGAATCATTGGCCTGCCTACAAGGAATGGATTCTATCCACTTAGTGAAGTAGTCTGTGGCGGTGAGAATCCACCTATGCTGGGCAAAGGATGGTGGATGGATTTCTCCTATGAAGTCAAGCCCCCACTGTTGAAAAGGGGCTTCAACAGTGATTGGGTGCAGAGGAAGGGGTAGCAGCTTTCTTTTGCCTTCGAATAGTTGGCATTTATGGCAAGTAGTGGTCATCTTGTGTACATCAGGAAAAAGAGTAGGCCAATAGAAACCAGCCCTCAGAATTTTGTTGGTTGTTGCCTTCCAGTATAAATGACCTCCACACTCTCCTTCATGGAATTCCTGCTTAATCTTTTCTGCATCAAACTCAGGCAAACATTTAAGCAATACACCACTTGCATTTTCCCAATAAAGACATTTATCAATAATGCAATAGTTTACAGCCTTTAATTTTAAGAACCTTGCCTTTGTTTTTGATAAACCAGGAGGTGCATTTAAATTAAGCAAAACATAGACAATATCGGCATACCAAGGAGAATTCATAAAATGGTCTTCAACAATGGGAGTCGAGAATTCTTCTTGGCTATCCAAAGCACTAATCATATTAATATCAAGAACTTCACAATTTGATTCAGCCATTAATCTAGCTAGACCTTGGCCTTTGATGAGTTTAGTGGGTTTTATCTCTAAATCATATTCAAGGATAACAGCAATCCACTTACCTCTTTTACCATCTGGGTCCTGTGTTAGAATGTCTTTAACAACTAAGTTTGGGACAAAGGCAATAATGTGTGAGTGAAGGATGTATACTCTGAAGTCTTTCAATGCTTTGACCAAAGCAAAAGCTTGTTTTTCCATAATGTTATACTTCAAAGGGGCATCCCTCAATGCCTTACTAAAGAATGCAATAGGTTGCTCTTGTCCTTGTGGATTTTTCTGTAAAAGGACAGCTGCAATGGTATGTTCTGATGCAAATGAGAAGATATAAAAATCTTTTGAAAAATCAGGACTTATGAGAACCGGTGTTTTGGTTAACGCTTGTTTCACCAGCTCAAAGGATGTCTTTGCTTCCAAGGTCCATTTTATCCCTTGCTCCTTATTCAACATGTTTGTGATATTCCTAAGGAGCTCAGCTAAGTTAGGGATGAACCTTCTCAAAAAGTTTATCTTTCCAATGAAATACTGCAACTCTTTTATGTTTCGAGGATGAGAGATTTGCAAGATGGCCTCAATCCTCTTTGGATCTATCTTTATACCCTCTTCTGAAATAATGTGCCCAAGAAGTTTACCTTCTTGGAGACCAAATAGAGTCTTCTTAGGGTTTAAAGATATTCCAAACTTTCTGCATTTCTCGAAAACTTTCCTCAAATGTTCTAAGTGCTCTTCATCTATTTTTGAAAACACAGTGACATCATCAAGATAGATAATGATGAAGAAGCCCAATTCTTCCGAGAATGCTATGTCCATGGCTCTTTGAAAGGTTGCTCCAGCGTTCATTAGACCAAAAGGCATTTTCACATACATGAAAGTGCCCCAAGGTGTAGTAAAAGCTGTCTTTAATTGATCAGCAAGGTGAACTAAAACTTGATTGTACCCTGAATAGCCATCTAGCAAAGAAATTATTTTAGATCCTACCACCCTTTGTAAAATATGATCCATTTTTGGTAAAGGGTAGTTGTCTTTTAATGAAGCTTTGTTTAAGTCTCTAAAGTCTATACAAAGCCTGATTTCTCCAGTCTTTTTCCTAACAGATACCAGATTAGATACCCATTCAGAATACCTAACAGGGACAATAATACCAGCATCGTGCATCTTCATGATTTCCTTCTTAACCAATGGCAACTGGACAGGGTTTATTCTGCGCAGTTTCTGTTTGAATGGTTTTTGGTTTTCTTTAAGAGGGATTTTGTGCTGTATTATTTCAGTGTCATAGGACTTAAGATCCTCGTAACTCCAAGAAAAAACATCAGAAAATTCTTTGAACAGCTCTATGTATCTGAGTTTAACGTGAGCTGGCAAAGTTTTGGACAGTTTGATCATTTTTTGTTTTTCCTCACTACCTATATTGCATTCCTCCACTTCAGTTTCTATACGTTCCAGTTTAGGTTTATTGGCCACATCATTAAAATCAAACAATTCTTCTAGAGGGGCCAAACCCTTCGGCAAACTATCATCTTTAGAATGCAGAGTTTCTAATTCTGCACTCAATTCTGTTTCGTTTCTAAGTTTGCTAGTCTGAAGGTTAATGTTGACAAGCTCAGGAGAAGGCTCTTCCTCACCAAGAAAATTTTATTCACTGCAGTCTGTATCATATTCTGAATCTGAGCTATGGAGTTCAAACTCATTTCTGAATTGCATGAAGTCTTCTATTTGTTTATCTTCATCAAACACCTACCAATATTTCTTGTTATCCGGGACAGCTGGTCTGAATTTTATCTAAGATGTGTCATCATATAGCATTGGGCAGGTTCTAGCAGCATAGGCCAAATTGTGGGCCATAAGATTTTTTTTCCTTGGGACAAAAATTAGTTTGGACTGCTCAAACGTTTTCAAAAGATCCATGACGTCATTCCTGTAGGCCCTAAGTCTGGGATGATTTGCATTATACTCCCCATTGAATTTCCTAATTATTAACTCAGAATCCCCATACACAGTTATTTTCTTGGCTCCTAACTTTTTCAGCAACTGTAAGCCTAATAGCAGGGATTCGTATTCCGCTATGTTGTTTGAACACTGAAAGTTTAATTTGCAAGAAATACATTCTGTGTGCTTGCTATCAGTGTTAGTAATCCAGACACCTGCACCAGCATTTGTTCTAGTGCTTGACCCATCAAAATACATAGTCGAGAGAGGATCATTTTTAGTTTTATCAGTTTGGTGCATGTCCTTTGTATGATTTGACTCCTCAAGTTTTTCATCGGGTTGAGGATTGTTCTCTTGACTGTCAAGATTTAAGTTTAATGGATTGATGATTTGTAGTTCAAGACCTGTGCTTGGTTTACTAAGGTTTTCGAGTACAACAAACTGCTTCGACACTTCAGTGTTGTATTCCTCTTCCTTCGTTTCAGCCATTGATCCTGTTAAAGTGATTTGTTCTGTGAGGGTTTCATCATTAAGCATGATGAAAGAATCGAGGCCTGTACTCATGGAATACAGAGGGGAGTTTTGAGGTCTGTCTTGACTTGTAACTATGTATTTCATATGAGACTCCTTGTAAAGTCTTCTAGTCTGATTGAAAACAGGGATAGTCGCATAGGTCATGTCCATCTGCATAGTCCCCTATAACTTAGCCCCCCAAGATCTTGATAAAATCATTCCATACTTTGGGGGTACATCAGCCACAACAACATCCATAACTAAGCATTTGGCTGGAATCTGGGCTAAGTTAACACAAAGGTCTTTGATCAATCCTAAACACTTGACTCTGCTTGAGTCAAAAGAGTAAAGATCTTTATAAGGTCTGGTGATTTCAAGGCCCAGGCTCTCCATTACAGCTTTCGGCATTAAATTATGAGAAGCGCCTGAGTCGTGCATAGCGTTGCGTAGAATTTTGTCATGAACGTTCAAACTTACATAGAAGGGAGGGACAGGTCCCTCTTGAAACTTACCTTCAATCTTTGGACCAAAAATAAGCTCTGGCTGGTCATCATTTAGATTAAGTGTATCCTCATTTTTTTCTATGTTCAAAGCCTTCAAAATTTTGGACCTATATACATGTTGGGCAGCTAACTCAGTCAAAGGAACATAAATTTTGATCTTTGAGATTTCCTGTTCCAGACTGAAAGGAATTTGATTCTTTAAGGCACTGGTTTCAGCCTTGTTTACTGCCACTTTATCAGCAACAACAGCTTGATGATCTTCTTTATCTACAGTTGACACAACGGTTGAAAAAGGAGTACTAGCTGAAGTGTTAGTACTACTGATGTTTGCACTCCGTTTTTCAAGATTTTGAGTGTCTTTCTCTTTACCTTTACCAGAATTATCAGCCACTGTTTTGTATTTTTGTTTGACTATCTTGGGCTTGGTTGCAGTGCTGCTTTGGGAAGGTTTGTCAGAGGTTTTGGTGTTGGGGGTTTGTTGACTCGATCTACTTCTGAGTTCATATTATTTTGAAGGTTCTATCATGGCATTCTCCATGTCTTGACAACAATTTTCATTATCATCCCTTTTGTCATCATAAGATGTGTAAATACCCTCTTTTCTATCATGACGAACCTCGAAGTTATCATCGTCTACCCCAAATAAGTTTATATCATCTCCCTCTGTCATTTGATCCGTTTCCTCAACCTCACTTACATAGTTTTGATGAAAGGGAGGAGTGATCTGCTGATCATCTTCCCTTGGTCTATTTAGAGGCTGGTTTCTTCTAACATTCTGATTTTGGTTTTGGTTTCTGTTTTTAGGAGCATTTTGATTTAGACTTGCTTGCGCTCTCTCTAGAATGCTCATTTTCTTCATCATCTCTTCCATCATTCTTTCCATCTTTGAGTTTGAAGTGGAAGGCATGGATTCCTCCCCAAATGATACTCTCTTGTCTTTCTTCATCCTTGCTCTTTTCTCCATTAAGTTTACTTCCACAGAGAGAGCACCTCTTTGCATATCTTCAAGGGTTGCAAAATCTCTCTCTCTTAACGAATAGGTCATATCAACATCAAACCCTTCAGGAAATTTGTTTAAAGCTGAACCTTGTGGAGGTTTTAATTCTGGCGAAAGCGCATTATACACACTATTAAATCTAGTACAATAAGCATGTATGCTTTCCCCGGGGTTCCTATGGAGATTGTTATAGTCAACAAGAACTTGGAGAGGATTCTTCCTCACTTCCCATTTGTTTAAGAATGTTTGATGGAAACCTTGAAGATCATTAATACTATGGGGGGCTAAGCCTTTAAACCATTTTCTTGCTTCTCCCCCCAGACTTTGAGCAAATAGTCTAAGTTTGACGGAATCATCATCAATTTCTTTTCTGTCAAAGTAGTCATTCATCTTATCCACATGTTGTGATGCTGTTGTAGCATTGCTAGCGTCATATAACGGAATTTTGGACTGATAGTCCTGTGGAAGATTGACTAATGGTACAGGAAGGACTAAGGGAGCATACCATGCTGCCATGATATTTGGTGGAGGTGGATTGACAAGAGGGGGTGTGGGATGAAGTGAAGTGGTTTGAGCGAGGGATGAAAGATGAAAAGAAGTGGATGGGACTGCAGTAGATTTATGAGCTGACCTTGGATGAGGGACACCTAGATTATAAATAAAATGTAATTCAAGAGGTGTTGTTTCTCTATTCCCAAGCTGTTCACTTGTTTCCGGAGATGAATGTGAAGACTCCGAATTTAACTGATCTAAATCATCAAGAGACCTAGTTCTAAATGGATTTAATAGGTCAGCTTGTGGTTGTTGCAGAGCTGAAATATTTTCAGGGACTGAATTAGCTCTTAGGGAAGATCTGAAAACAGTTGAAGATTCTATCTTAGGAGACTTCCTAAGGATTCTTTCTCGGTTATCAACTATCTCAGTTGGATCAGGGTCGGGATGGGCTCTAGTGTGAATCTTTCTAGAAGCCACTATGATGCGCTTTTTAGACCCTAATAAACAAGAAAAATTAACCAGATATGATAGTCTTTGAAAGGTCAACTGATCTGTTTTCACAATTCTAACCCTACAGTCCTCTAACTGAGTTTGAAAGATATTATGATGATGAGGGTTCTTCCCAGTGGAGTCTTAAGGTCTGTTCAGGATTATGGAGTCGCCAGGTGGAAAGTTTAAAGTGTTTTCAAAGAGATACACTGTCCACCACAATGCTTGTGAAACATCCCTTTTCAAGGATATCCCAAAACACAACAAACTCTAACCAGAGATTGACTAGGAGGGCATTTACCAGATATGTCACCTCTAACAGAGGATGAGATCCGGAGGCTACCTGACCCTTTCCAGACTCTGTCTAAGAGTATCAGATAAAACACAATCAAAGATAAGAGAAAGTAAGAGTAAGTGTTTTACCACCAATCTGAAATATTTTTGGTATTTTCTGAATTATTTTTATTTGTGGTTTGCAAGAATGTCCTAACCTTCCTTCAAAACTTAGCTACGGTTATGAGACAAAGACAGTCTACTCTTATGGCTAAGCCAGCTGATTTTTCAAGGTTAGATAAAAGCTTATAAGAATCCTAGGGTTCACCTAGTTTGTCACTGATTCAAACAAGTTTCATCATGATTACCATTTATGTGGTAGTGCTTGAAAAGGCTGCTTTTTACTCAAAAAAATTTCTTGAATCAAGGGTTTTCTGAGGTCTCTAAAAGGTATTAAAAACACACAGTCCCCAGCGGAGTCGCCAGAAATGTTAGGTCTCTGTAATAAGCAATATTGGCAAAAGTCCGATCACAGAGTTAACATCATTTCAACCAACTTTGGGATTCTAGGATCTAGCCCTCCTGAATCTGGAGAGGGATCTCTCCAGTATGTACAAACATGGATTTGTATTTGAAGTTTGGGGTAATAATATTAGGCTAGTTATGAATTCCAAGGGTTTGTTTGGTTTTTTGGATGGTTGAACATAGTTGTTGTCTGAGGCGGAAAGATCTATATGCAAATAGGTTCAAAATTGAGAAGTTGCAAGCAAAAAAAGTAAGCTTTGATCAAGAAGAAAGATGATGGCAGGTTTTCAGTCCATTTGGCTATGGAGTCATAAGGGGATTTAATTGAAACAATCAGGTTCAAGAGTGGTCTATGGGGCAAGTCATCTATGCCTCAGGATCTCTTTAAGGTTTGATTTATGGAATGGAGTGATACATTAAGAAGGGAAAAATAAACAGATGCAGAACAAAGAGCAGCCTAGGATCTCGTAAGTACTTTGAAACTATCCAGCCTTTGACCAGGCACTTAAGAAAGACATGAAAGCAAACTAGGATCTGGTAAGTACTTTGAAACTAGCCATCCTTTGATACACTTCCAATAGAAAACACATAAAAAACAAAGGGAAACTTGAAGGAAACCTTTGGAGTAGAAGCTAGCGGGCTGGGCTCACCACAAATCCTCTCCTAGCTCTTCTTTACTTGGTTGCTTTCAGGACAATCACAAAGATAACACAAAATGGCCTAAGATCTGATAAGTACTTTGAAACTAGTTAAATTTTAACACATTCTAAGGGAAACAATCAGACAGTTATGCAGACAAGTCTGGGACCAGGGCTAACCATATATTCCTTCAGTTCATCCTCACACAACATATATTGAAAGTAACATTTAAAAACAATATCCAACTAAGACGATAGGACGAGGGAACACCAACATGCCTATGCCTAAACTGAATTAATCATTTCCAAATAACACAGATAGAAGAAAACATTATAAATAAATATTTCTCAGCCGGAGAAGGTTACTGGTATAAAATAGGTCCTAACTCTGTTTAAACTGTTCTTTACAGCAGAAAATGAAACTATATGGAAACAGAAATAAAACACAAGTTACACTAAGAACAACATCACTGTCAGCTTAGACCAGGATCCCATAAATCAACTTGTATTGATGCTCCAAACCGGTTACAATCTTCAAATCTAGTGTGTCAACTCATCTTTCTTTCAAAACATAACTTATCTATTACAAGCAGAGCTCCAAGAGCTAGTGAAATCCTATCTACAATCAAGAGTCTTCAACTCAGTTACAATTACAATGCTTCAGCAATTACATTAACAAGCAACCCCTCACTCATCTTCTACTGAAGTATTTATAGAAGGATGAGGAGGTGAGATCTGATAAAAGATATCAAAATATAATTAATAAAGAGTTAATGTCTTCATGGCCCTTGGGAAGCTTGATGAAGAAACTGCACAGGTGTTTCACTGCATTAACTGATTTACACTTATGATTTAAGCTCGGTGGGAGCCCTTGTTGACCTTTGAGGCTCTGTTTTATGCTAGGGTTACTCTGCCGACATCTTTTGAATTAAATTATTGGCGAAATTTACCCTTAGGTGGTGCTGTGAGTCTGATATTTGATTCTGAGCAATAACTTCGGCCCCTGATTGAATACTTTGAGGCACAGGTGGCGTTTTAGTCGCTGGGAGGAATCAATTTTCCTCCTTTGGTGACGGTGGAGGGTTTCCAGATGAAACACTTTAGGTTTTACTTCAAATTGTGTTTTTAGATCGGGGATTAGGCGTTTGATAACTGTCTTAGCCTTAATCCCCATAAATCTGTCCACCTATGCTCTGTTCTGGTTCATTTTTAGTCTTCAACATCTGATACCCTTTTTCTGCATTGATCTTCATGGTTTTCTGTTGTGGAGGGCTGCGCAGGGCATATAAGGCATCAATGCCTAATAAAACATCAATGGATGTGATATTTACCCCTGCAAATGATCTTCCTCAGAGGAAACGAACAAAGGAGGGTCGTCACCCTCTGTCGCCAAACCTTCTTTGGAAATGGCGGAAAATACATTCAAACCTGAAAAAAACATGAAAAAACGTTATATAATCCTGCGTATTTGGTTTACTGCATCAGGGACTGTGCGGAGGAGCGTGGGCCATTGGATGGCATCATCTAATGGCCAGGATCAAATCTGGACGATCGTGGAATGGGTGATCAGAGGATTAAATTGGAGCCGTCGATCTGCAGAGATCGACGGTCAAGATTGAACGGGGAGATCAATGGAGAAGGATGAATCTGAGCCGTCGATCGCGCAGTGATCGACGGTCGGGATCGGGCAACAGAAAGTCAGAGGAAAAATTTTGACCGGGCAATGGAATCAGGAGTTTAAATGTGAGCCGTTGATCTGCAGAGATCGACGACGGAGGTTGATTTTCTGTTGCACGGGGGCCTGGCTAAACGGTGAGCAGGTTGGTTAATGGTCGAGCAGATTGGGGGATTGACAACCGTCAGATGGGAGGGGTTAGATCGGACGGCGGAGGTGAATTCTTCTAGGCGTCTCTTTTACGAAATTTAATGCGCGAAATGTTTCGGTCTCGCGGCGGTTTTGAAACAGTGTCGAGGACACGCGTCACCCAGCGTATGGAATCGCTGGGTCCGCGAGAAATACCTCCGGCTATGGATGGGTGGTGTGGAATGAAACCACCGGTTTTCCAACAATGAACGCGGGTGCGAGGACCACCACAGGAAACAGTTCCGCTTCGTCGATTGGTTTTTGATCGGACGGCGGAGATGAACTGCGGGGGGCCAAAGTGTACGGACACGAGACTTTTGGAGCAACCCCCCGTAGTGAATGGCAGCCGTTAGACTAAGTCTTCGCCCATCCTGAGGAGTCAACTACGGGGGCACCAAGGTTTGACCCTACGGATAGAGCAAAGCCCCCGCAGGGGAAACGCTTCAGTCACGATGTCGGGTCACAAGGAGAGAAAAAGGTGAGGGCTTAGCCTGAGGGGCTTAAGTCCAACGCATAGAAAAAGTGTGTTTTCTATGGTTTTTAATGGTTTTTTAAGGAGATAAAGGCTTTCGGTAAGGTCAAAATAGTGGGTTTTAACCTTATAAAAGGGTTTTTAATGAAATGAAAATGGGAGAAACATGAAACTGTCGGGTTTTCATGGGAAATGGAGAATAGAAAATGAGGTTAGTGGTGGAAAGAAGAAAAAAGGAAAAGGGTCCTTTGTAGAAGTACTTTGGTTTTTAGAAATCAGTAGGATTTCTGAGTTCTGAATGGAAACAATAGTGAATATTAACCAAGGATAGGACATTATCAAAAAGTCTTCAAGTATCAGCAATTTTAATCATGAAATTGTTTCTTGAAGGCTATCCAACATTATTTAGGCACCATCTGATATGACAGAATTTTATGGGTGGCTAACAGTGGCTCCACTTGGGGATGGTGCCTTCTTGAAGGTATCAAGAATTCAGACTTGATTTCTCTGGGAGGCTGACTTGTGCTTGATCTATTGGACTGCTTTCTTTTGCTGGATGATTTTTCTCTACTTCTGAAAAGTGATATTAGTCATGAAAAAGAATGAACTCCATCAATAGTCCTACTGATCTTAACATTTTTTCCTTCATCAGAGTGCACTTGGATTGGCAAACTCTTTTCATAACATTTTACTCTTTTTAAAAGCATAAAAAATAATATAATTCTACTTCTTATTTCTCCCTGAACTCAGATTAAACAGTTGAGCTCAAATATTTCTCTACCTAATCTACTGTCTGTTGGGATTAAACTGTCCAACAGACTTTCATTCTCTAAATTCTAAAGCAGAAAATTAAAAACAGCCAAGTCAATATTAAACTATTTGGCTTGCTGTGGTCTATGGCATAAAAAACAAGCTACACATAGACATTTTTTTTCGGAAAAATAAAAACAAAATGGAAGGCTTGAGATCTGAAAGTTGAGCACTTCCTTCATCTTTTTCATAGCTCTGTTTTTGCTTTTTCTTTGAGCTCTTCTGGTTCAAATTTTGAGCTGATTAGAACCAGATTTTCATTTTGTTTGACTCAGAAAATAAAACAGTTTTGAGTCATCATCTATTTGGAAACTTTGGTTCAGATTTTGAGTTTATTTGAACCTTCAATTTCTATCTCTAGCTCCGATACCAACTATTAACAGTTAAACAAATATTTGCACAAAAAATCACTAGATATTAAAGTCTAGCTCCGATACCAGCTTGATCTGAAACAAGTGTATTATTTTTCT